>CM032339.1:48628980-48867692 GCA_019022885.1 Schlechtendalia chinensis
CCGCTCTAAACAGACCTACCGAAACGCTCATCAGCCGTGATACGTATCACGGCGAAAAATCACCTTCGTCGTCCTTTCTCGAATCGCGACAATATTGAGATTGATATAAGTCGTGTCCGAAGAAGAAAAAAGTACGTCGATTATTATAAAATATAATTGTTGTTTTTAAATGTACTGACAGTACATAATCTATTGTTGATAAAACAAAACGAAAATAGTGGTTATCTAATGAAACAAACGATAAAATTTTATACGTTTTTTATGCGCTTAATGCGCTAAACATATTTAACTGTTTCTGAAATTCACATCGAAAAATACTTCAGGATTCTCGCTGAAGCTACAAAATAATTCAAATATAATAATTTATATTATAAATTACAAATATAATTAGCAACCGTATAACGCATGTATGAGTTAGAATTATATTGAAAGTCTAGTTGACAGTAAGAATACATCAATTTTACAAAAGTCGTTCATTTTGAACGTCGACAATACAAATCCTCAACTATACATGAATATTTTTGAAATTAAACAATATTTTAAGTATATTTCGTGACGGAATAGATCATAATTCGTCACGGCATGCTTTATAGCATGGAATTATAACATAGTGATTAATATGTTTATTTTATACATGTTATCAGAAATAATACACTTTTTAGCTGGATTAAATTTTAGGTACCTGAGCAAGACAAGGAATGTATTGGATAAGCTGACTTTAATATACCGTGTTTTAATGTTTTTTTTTTTCGTAATTATTTAGAATGATGAAATATTTGCTCGAGAAGTATTTCGTGTTATAAAAGTTCGTCTTGTATGAATTAAGACCTCAACACACGCGGTGAATGCGATATTTTACAGAAGTATACTTTTTTGGAAATAATTTTCACATTATTAATATTTCTTGCGTAAAAAATTGTTGATATTGTAGATACTAAATTTTACAATTTTAAACACTATACAGTTACTCATAATGTATATTAATTATATTTAATAAGATTTCAACGATGTATTTTTTTTTTGTGTGTATACGTAAATACTTTTAAAATAAATACGTATTAAGTTAAACCATTAAGATTAACGGGTATAAACTCTAAAGTTAACCGTTGAAATTTTGAAAAATTTAAAATCAATAAAATGTTACCATTACATACATGCACACACATACACACACACACACACACACACACACACACACACACGTTTTCATATTATTATTATTATTATTATTATTATTATTATTATTATTATTATTATTATTATTATTATTGTTATTTTTATTGTTGTTGTTGTTGTTGTTGCTGTTGCTGCTATTGTTGTTGTTGTTGTTGTTGTTGTTGTTGTTGTTGTTGTTGTTGTTGTTGTTGTTGTTGTTGTTGTTGTTGTTGTTGTTGTTGTTGTTGTTGTTGTTGTTGTTGTTGTTGTTGTTGTTGTTGTTGTTGTTGTTGTTGTTGTTGTTGTTGTTGTTGTTGTTGTTGTTGTTGGTATTGTTGTTGGTGTTGTTGTTGGTGTTGTTGTTGGTGTTGTTGATCGTAAATCGCATTGTGTACCATACTTACGTACACTATTATTCTCTACGGCAATATATCATTGGAGAAAAAAGTCTAAATTTGAATACCGCAAAAAAAAATATATATATGTAAAATTTTTTAACGTACACACTAGGTGACAAAAGAAAATGACTATTTTTCCCTATCCAGTCCAAAAGCATATTGAACGATTTTTTTTTATAATCTCGTCGGACACGAGAAGAGGACAATACATCATTAATTTTTATTTTTATTAACACTATATTTATATATAATGAAATAATGTTTTAATTATAATTTAAGTAAATATTGTGTGTAGGTACGCGGAAAAATAGATTCGTTAAAAGACTATATATTATAATAGAAGAAGATACCAACCCTGAAATCTCCGCCGTTCCCATCATCCAATTCCAACACGTAACCTTCGATGTACGACAAAGCCGGCGGTTGCCACGCGATTGTCACGCTATTGTTTTCGGCATTGCACTCTTCGGTGATGATCAGAGCTGCACTCGGAGCTAAAATAATGATAATAATAATAACAATAATTTTTTTTTTAATCGATATATATATATATTTTTTTTTTAATCATGGCGTAAGTAAAAAACGACCCGAAAAAACACCGTGTACATTATGGTTATCGTATATATTATGTACGACAACCCGCGTATCGTACACCTCTATAAAGGCTAATAATACTAAAGCAATACGCAAATATGTACACAATACCATGTCGCATGCACCCAGTTATACAAGACAAAAATGAAAAACACCAAAATTCGGTAAAATCAAAACTAAATGTATTAAGCTCTGTTCCCGGTCGCTTTATAAGATTAATGCAAGCAGTGGCAAAAAAAACAATATAATTTTTGTTTAGTATAGCGTTTTATAAAAAAAAAAAACAATGTAGTAGTTGTTAGAATACCCGTATACGAATAAAACACACACACCTACTATAATACGTTGTGCGCGTGTGTGTAAATGTGTTTTTTTTTATGGAGTAACAATTATCGTGTGGTGCGATACGTGTACTATACGTACTTTTCATTTGTATAAAATTCATGTGTTCGATTGCTTTCAACACGGTATTATCATCGAGGGTCAAATCCAGCTGGTGATACGTGCGAGGGGACGGCAACACGTCCTTGTGCCAGGTCATGTCCGTGTTTGAAACTCTGGCTATCAACATGGATCCGACCTACAGAAAAAAAAAAGATAAAAAAAAACATTTTAACTATATACTGTTGTAAACACGACGTGTTGTATATTATTATGAGTAGAATACAATACGCGGGTTATCAAGAAACATCGCGATACGGTATCCAGTACACACTGTACATTCGTGTATTTTTATAATAATTGTATGATCCGTGGGATACAGATGGTATTGTCCTATATCTGACAAGCATCTATGTAATTTGATTGTCTTTATTTAAACATTTTTCAATATCATCATTTTTGTACAGGTAAATTTGTTAACAACGTCTCAACGTTGTAATTCGATTAGTATACCTACGATAAGTATCTTTTCTCCTCGCGATGGACTTCACCGGGTAGACTACGCTCGGATGTGAGCAATATTTACAACACGTAACGTTTATTCACTAGTCAGGTAAGTGGTTTAATTTACGGTTGATACTGTTTTACAACACACGGTATCTTGGTAATAGTCAGGCGACGTGCCTACGAGCGTGATCGCCTTTCGGTATATACGTCAACGATTACTTGTGTTTTGGCGGAATTCTCGATTCAAAGTTGTCCCACCACCGCCGTATCGTTGTACAATTTGCGGTGGTGGACGCGAGAAGAATCGTTGAAAAACGATATCTTAACGCACTTAAATGAATAAATATTGGCGCTTGTCCTCTACGTGTGTTCGCCGCGCGCAAATTTTTTTTTGCCACGCTAAATAAATGTCACAATGGCGTATCCAGGATATTGAAAGGGGGAGAATAAATTTAAAATCAATAAAATGTTACCATAACATACATGCACACACACACACACACACACACACACACACACACACACACACACACACACACACACACACCTAAACACACACACACACACCTAAACACACGCACACACACACACACACACACACACACACCTACACACACACACACACACACACAAATACACCCAAACCCACACCTACACACACACTCACACACACACATATACATAATTGGCTCGATTGCCTTTATTCAGTCCTCCTTCAAAATTCCGACGAACCACGAGTAACCGTCAACGTGTGTAGGACAAGGCGATCACGCTCTTAGACGCGTCGTCGGGCCGTTACTAAAATACCGAGTGTAGTAATACAACACAGACCGTAAAGAAAACCACATACCTGACTCGTGAACAAAGGTAAACGGGGCTCGAAATTGCTCACATCAAATCATGCTCAGCCATAATTCTGCGGGCGTCCGGGCAAAAACAACGGGCGGTTAATTAAACCATTTGCAGATAGAGGCGGCGGCGGTTAAATCGCCGGGGTACCGGGCGCCGACCGGACAAACGACTCGGTCTTTAATGAGCTTTTGCCGCGCGCGTTCATTCCGGCAATGTCATAAAATGTCCCAATGTGTTGCAGACTCGTATGCAAGCATTAGTTTTTTATATATCTTTATTGAAATTAAAAACATACATAATATAAAATAACATACCGAATTTAAAACATTTCTTTCAAATAATGAACGGATAATTGATGAATATATACAAAGTAAAAAGCAAAGCCAGTTTGTCATTATAAAAATTATTATTATTATTAATTAAATCCGAGATCATCGAAGGGTCTATGGTGTAGTTATTTGTGTTTTTGCGTGACAGTTCTCTGCCATATCGGACTATGTTAGTGGTCCGATTAGCGAGTGGCCAATTTGTTGTTGAAGTTTTCGCACCTTGCCTTTGCAGTAATGGTGATATTCAGCGTTCTGACCGGTTCGTCTTTGGTTCGTTCTCACGCCATTTTCGTTTTGTTTAAGTCGTTTATAGTGTGTTGCGTTTATGCGGCGAGTTTAAATGTTTGGCCACCCCGACGATAAATATCTCTCGTGCGTGCTGGTTGCTTATTATTTCGTCTTTATTCGGATAGTCAGTGGGAAAGTTATTCGATACTCGCAAATTTAATCGGTGACTCCGATCACACATCAGTATATTTTTATTTAGAAAATAATGTGCGAAATAATTTCGTATACATGAATACACGAATACGTAAAATGTTTTATTTTACCAATAATGATTTTAATAGTGATACTTATGCGCATCAATAAATGTATAAAAAATTAAGAAAAAATCATTAGCACAAAAAAAACCCAAATGGAACAAGAAAATATTAGTACATAAAACAAATACGACAAAAAAATATTAGTACAATAAATAAACAAAAACAGAATAAGAAATAATAGAAATAAAAACGATAAAAATTCAATGGTGAAAGTATAGCAAAAAAAAAAAAAACTAGAAAATCATACGGTTCGGTCGGTATGGAACACGTGACCACGAAGAGGGACAATCGTTTGCCCGAGTCGAGCGACGATTCTTCCGAACGATCGAAGAACGAAGGTTCTCCCGATATACGATTTAGAAACTATTCCACTCGGATAATCACTAGTCGGCCGATAAAATAACGAGAAGAGGTTAATTTTCACAAATGCGTTTAATTTTTCAAGGACTCGTTCTCTATTTCTCGTTAATCTACTTTAACGAAATTGTTGTCCATGCCCATATGTGCGGGAGCGATCGAGATTCTTGTAATTGCAGTTCGGAATAGAAATACACGGTACAGTATCGGTAGGCATCTGGTTCAGATAATCGCGTCCGTTTTTTTCTTCCGATTTTCGCGTTAAACCCGATGATGGCCATCCGTCCGTGTGACGTTCCTATCGACGGTAATATTGTTATTATCATCATTGGACGAGACGCATTTCCAATATGATTTTTCACATTCTATTTTTCATCAGCTTCGTTTTCATTAGAGAATTTCAAATGCAAATACGATCAATTTCCCGATGGATTTATGCTTGGAACGACTTCTTCGGCCTATCAAATCGAAGGCGCGTGGAACGATGAAGGTAAATAAGTAATACGTAATAACTAAAAAGAAACATTGTTGAATCCTATTAAAAAACAAAATAATAATAATAATTAAATACAATTTTCCTACAATACCATACGTTACAGTACAACGTCACACAGATCATAGTTGAAATGTCCAATGTAAATAGAAAGCCGAAAATACAAAAAACCTTTCAGAATTGCAACAAAAATAATATTACATCAGATACATATTGATAATGACATTATTCCTTATCAATCTTTTAATCGATCTGTAAAATTATAGAACTAAAATCGGATAGTTAGGAAGCCTAACATTGTTCTATAGGACTCCTAAATTAATTCCTATATAGGAGACTATTGGAACATTTCTGGTTTATTCCTGGGACTCCCTGTGCTATGAGAGAGTACCCTCAGTAGAAGCGATAAGCATTTTCTAGGGTATACGCAATGTTTATATGTTTAAAAGGGTGAGGGGTAAACAATATTTTTTTCGATAATTAGATTTGAAAATGTTTTATTTTTTTAATTATCTGAACTAGATACCTATATACCTATATATATACAGGTGGGCTTCAAAAGTCATGTTACACTCTTAGTGCTATGCGGTGCAGTCTCAGCACCATAATTTTTGAAGTTATGTGCTATCTAAGTAACACTCGTGACAATTCTGGCGATAATTACATGTTGTTGATGTACATGTTTTTTTATTTCATTACATACTTTTTTTTTTGCATTAAAATTTGATTTTGAAAGTGTGACGCGACTTTTGGCCCATTTTGTGTACATATATATATATATCATATACTCGTTTATACAGTTTATTTACATTTCAAAACGATATCAATACCCAGTGGCATATTAAGGAGGACGTTTTTTTTTTTTAGTCAATCATTTCTTTCACTCTTTCCAAAACGAACAATGATTACAATGTTATAGAAAATTATTTGTCTAAGCATTGATCACACTAAAATAAATAATTTAAATACGATATCGAAATTTAAATCTAAAAATATGAAAATGAAACAATTTTTTTATTATAATACATTTGAATGTACATCACACCGTGAAAATAATAACCAATATGTATAAACACACATCATATAAACGTATACCGTTAGTGTTTAAAGAACTTATAAGTATAATGCAATCACATTTTGTTATGGAGTATGCGTAAGAATGTGAAAACTTCAATTCGGTCATACAGCGTAGACTTTAAATTTAAAAGTTATAATCAATTTTGAAAAACAATTTTAATGTGTGCGATAACATAATGTGAAACTCTGGATTCGAATTTGAAGTTTCAGACCGCCAAATTTGTGTATGTACATTTAATCAAAATAAGTTTAAATTATAATTTGTTAGTTATTAATCTTTATCTGTGCAATTGCGTAATAATTTTTTAATAATGCTTAAAATGTATTTGAAAGTTTAAACGATTTTGAAAAAAATTTAGCTAGTTTTTTCCAATTCTTAGGTTATAGTTAAACAGTAATATAATATAATAAGTTTGCGAAAACTTTGCGAAAACTGCAAACATTACAATCACAGGGGTGGACACAAGTTTTAATTTAATTTTCAATCGAATAATAACATTTCTTTAAGATAACGGTGCGAACAGAGGACGATCGTTTCAAAAAGAGAACGGTTGTGTTCTACGCGACATGTTCATGTAATATTTTTAAAAAAATGGCTGTTGAAACACCTGTGTCAATCGGATTGGTTGAATAAAATAGTGTTAACATAATTCATTTCACGATAAATTGTAAAAGGAAAAACCGAGAGTACGTGGGACCGAGTCGCTCACACTAAACAGGAATTATTCATGGACGATTCGGAGTCGGAAGACCAAGCCGCAAATGATTCAAACGACACTGACGTCTTGAGAAAACGTACTCGAATATTATATACATCGAAAGGGATTCCCGTGTACAAGATGAGACATGAACACGGCCGTACGGATATTACTGGCGATATTGCATGTAACAGTTATTATAAAGTGGATGAAGACGTTAATCTTCTTCGGGAACTCGGAGTGAGTGTTTAATTATAAATGCACGGTACACATGTAAATAAAAGTGATTTATTGACTAAAGATCAGTTTACATTTATGAGAGTAGTCACGTTCGTACTAGCTCGTAACGTTTTAACTACGAGTCAGCGGCACTTTGATGCGACCACTGATGAAAGTTTTTACACCACAGTGGTTCCCAAAATGGGTGATATCTTATAATTCAAGGGGATGTTAGTATGATACAAGTAGGCGATAGTTCTGTAAGCGCAATTTAGTGGCTTTTAATAAAAAAAAGAATGTACCTCACATAAATAGAGCCGAACGTTAATAAATTGATGAAAACCCATCAGATACATCCTACCTCATTAAAATGTATATTGTTAGCAATCTAATTCGAGATTGATGTGTATCATAGAGGCCGTTACCGGTCGGATGGATTTATCGGACGGAAATGGAATGTAAATAAGTCAGTGAGTGATTGGGTCGTGTCTTGAGTCCACCGCGCTCGGGGAAATTGCTGCTTCTGTTTTTCTTTGTTTGTAGAAAGGTGTACTTGATTAATATAAATATAACAGATGGTCGTTAACTGATTTCTTTAAATGAATCTATGGGTTTTCATTCATTTTTCCAACAATATTTATTTTTATTTTTATTATAAATGGGTTGTTAAAATATACATCCAAAAATAAATAAATACATTGTTGCATTTTTTTTATACTTATCAATTGGTTAAGGTAAAATTCTGTGATAGGGAGGCGGTGAGTTTTTTTTTTTTTTGTAAGTGGGCGGAAATAAGTAAGGGAAATAAGTTACTAGGGACTCCTGGTTTACACTATCGAACTTCATTCTAACAAATTTCTGTTCTAATCTGGACGAATAACAACCACAAGTCAGTATAATTAATAAAATAAAAATAAAATATATACGTTACGACGGACGTATTTTTGTACGCATGCGTTTGAACGAACACACGAGTGTCGAAATTGACGTTCGTCAATAAACAGATCAGCGGCAGCCGAATGTCATTACTAATGTGGACGTGTAACTGTGCTTGTTACTTGTACTCGGGGCCGTATTCAGACCGGTTTTTCTCGGGTCATATGTCCGGGGTCCGACCCTAAGCCTATTTTTAAGAGGCCCGAGCTTACAAAAAAAATTCAAAATCTTGACAGGTCCCGGCTGGAGCTTAGGTAACTGGTCCGTATTCGCGTATTATTGCAATGGGACTGACTGTTTACATCACATGCGATGTATAGTATAATAATATTAATGCAATGGCATTTGACGTCAAAACCATTTAATCATTAGTTTGTATGTATAATCAGACAAATTTTTCGTTTGAAATCAGGCCTAACCCTAAAAAAATAAAGAGGCTCGAAGGTTTAGTTTTCCCGGGGCCCGGCAAAGCTGAGTACGGTCCTGCTTGTACTTGTACATAATTTACGCTGGTGGTACTTTACGTTATTTTCAAAAAAACCACACGGCAGAAAGTTTTGTTTTCAGTTCTTAGATGTATTCATACTTAAAAAAACAACGAAATAAAAAACAATATTTGGTTCATCCTATAAACAACGAGCGCTATACAACTGGTCACTACGTGCAGTTATATAAAAAACTTCGAGATCCTGTTAAATTTTTCAATTATTTCCGCATGTCTGTGAAATCGTTCGATGAGTTAATATGAATTATATATTTCCAACATAATTTTGAGTGCAGGAAACCGCATGCCTTGTTCGATTTATTTAAAAATTAATTTTTCTACGAACTTGCGAAGTTGAACTTTAAACAACTTAATGTTTAATAATTTGTTTTCGCGTGATAGCCTTGTCAATTTTCTCTGATCGAGAACATTCGCCTCTCAAAAAACTCACTGAATGATTTACCCTTAGCTCGAGAATTCTTTTATTATTTTGGTTTTTCGTCTTGGAAAACATTACACTCAATCATTTTCATTGAAATCTTGCGTTTTTGACAGACGTCCACAAAAAATATACCATAGCGATTATGTTTCCGTGGTTACGTACATAAAATCTCTTTTTGCTCTTAATAATAATAATAGTTTAAAAAATAAATGATAATAATAATTTTGGTGACATCTAAGTGTACTCGTGCAAATAATATTATGTAACCAGTGTTGTGCAAAGATAGCTAAAAATGTATCTATACAAGATAACGGATAATTAAGTGAAAATTTATCTAGATAAGATAATATATAATACCAAGGTTTTTTATTTAGATAACAGATAAAAAAATTTATAATTATCTAGATAAAAGAAATTAATTCTTTTTATATCACATGAAATTCGTTGAAAATTTTGGATTATGATTTGTACTTGTATCTTATAAAATTATCATAATTTAATTAATTCAAATAACAACTATGGAAAATAACATTATATTGAGTATAATGATAAATAATTTGTTATGATAAATTGATTGGACAAAACTTGGTGTAAATATGTAATACATACACGATACACCAATTTATAAGTTACAACTATAACTATTATCATTGTCAAAAAATCATTGAGTACATGTAGAGATGACAATTTTTTCGTGAACATCGATATATGAATGTGTCTCTTTCAAATCATCGATGTTAACAATAACGAAAGTTTAAATAAAAATCGATGCCCAAAACTCGATGTATTTGGAAAACATAGATCTATTTAGGTTCTAGATAATGCACAACACTGTATATGTCAATAGTAAATTAAAAACTATGTATATTAAATTTTTAACCGATCATATGGTAAATAATAAAACGTAACTTCAATTCATATTATAACAGGTTCAATCGTATCGTTTTTCATTAAGTTGGTCTCGTATTTTACCAAGAGGCGAAGACAGTTATGTTAATCTGGTGGGTGTCCAATACTACAATAAACTTATTGATGGATTGCTGAAGAATAATATAACGCCTATAGTATGTATATAAAATATTTTAAATATACGAGTATTAGTATTAGAAGTAAACATAATGTTTTAAAACATATATAGGTCATATGCGTTGACAAATAATGTTCTTTACGACTTTCTCGCATAAATATTTATCGTTTTTAAAGCACATAAAATATTAGGCAGACACGTGTCATTCTTATTAACATATTTTGTTTCAAGTATAGAGCATTTAGTTGTAAATTTTAATTTCGAAGTGGATTCGAAACAAATTAGCAAAATCACCACATGCGTGTCTATGAATTTTAGGTAACGATTTATCATTGGGACTTGCCTCAATCAATTCAAGATTTGGGTGGTTGGTGTAACAGACACACAATAGAGTTTTTCAAACGTTATGTCCGATTTGTTTTTGGGACGTTTGGCGATCGCGTGGGTGATAACGAATTTCGGTTGTCCATGAGACTAACGTTCATATTTGTATAATGAATATTATATGATTTTAAAGGTGAAGTATTGGATAACCTTCAACGAACCTTACATGGTGTCGGAAAGCTATGGTAATGCAAGCGGAGCACCTGCATTGAGCAAAAGTGGATTTGGAGATTATTTAGCTATACACAATACAATATTAGCTCACGCGACTGCTTATCATTTATACAATCGAGAATTCAGAACATTACAAAACGGTTAATATCCAATTATTGACTGTATTATAATTGCGAGCATTATATTTCAAAATTAATACTGATGCTTGTCGCAAAATTAAATATTAATATTAATTGCTATTTATGAGTTCGATTTTAATTATCTAGTACAAAGTAAGCATTTAAAAGTATTTAATATAATGACACATTTACAGGTCAAATAGGTATAAGCTTAAACATGGAATGGTATTATCCGAAAAATGTATATTCCTTAGAAGATCATTGTGCTGCTCATCGAGCTCGTATGTGGCAATTCGGGGTTTTTGCTCATCCGTTATTTTTCGGCGACTATCCGGAAGACGTGAAATGTGGAGTTAGAGCAATGAATCAATCGAATGGAATCACAATCGATCGACTTCTCGACTTCAGTGAAAACCAAAAGAATTTAATCAAAGGCGAATATAATAATATCAATACACACATTAATTATAACAAAATCGAGTCATAATTACGTAATACTATCGACATTAAAAAATATAGTTTATTTTAAACATATTTTAGATATGTTTCTACATTATATAAATAAAATAAAATAAATAATAGTGATATTAATAATACTATTAATATGCTCTTAAGTTTTTTACACGGTAAAAATAATTTATCTACAAAAGTTGACTAGGTTTTTTTCTCGCAAAATATTATCTAACAACAATTCATAAAATATTGTTTTATAAGAGCAATATATATATAAACTCAGTAAAAACTCAATAAACTCAAGTACGTTAAATCTTTAATTAAATATCTGTAAAATGTATAATCATCATCCTATAATTTAAGGTAATGAAAATAATAATATTAAGTTCAAGAGCAGATCTTTTAGTCCATATGTGAACAATTGAAATGTGTGGTAGGGAGGGCTTGGATTTTTGTCATTAATGTTTTAAGTGGCAAAGTTAGGTATATTCAAGAATTATTTCGTATAACATATTAGACAAGATTTTATCAAATAAAATAATACAACATAAATATTTCCAATTTTAACTAAATTGAGGACTGATGTGTTTAGGAGAACCAATATTTTACATTTTATAAATATAATTTTTAAAAAAATATGTACATTTTATTCACTCGGTTATTAAACTTACAAATTATTATGCAAAGTTAAGAAGAAATCTCGAAATTTAATTTTATAGGAACATTGGACTTTTTGGGTATCAATCATTATTTTTCGGTGTACGCCACGAAACTACAGACAACTCATAATCAACCATTAAAGTCTCTAGATTCTAACTTTGAATTGTCATTAATTGACGAATTTCCTGATTCGAATCCAATGTGGATACGAGTAAGTCACGAAAAAAATAAAATAATTACAATTTAAATACGTTTTTGTGTTATATTCTGCACGTACAAAAATTTTTAGGAAACTCCTAAAGGCATGCGAAATTTGTTGTGTTGGATTAGAGACACTTATGGAAATCCTAAGATTCTTATAACTGAAAATGGCATTTCGGGTAATGGACGAAACGAAGATGATGACTCATTTATTAAAATCAGATATCACTATGTAAATATATAAATATTTTTTAGTCGTTTAAACTGTAAAGGTTCAAATTTGTAATTTAGTAACGCACTGTAATAATAGATTACAATACAATTTATTTTAGATTTTATAATGTTTTTGTAGTTTTTGATTTTGAAAAATTCTATAAATTAAAAATATCTTAAATTCCTTAAGTATTTTAATGTGTACATTGATGAAACTAAATACATTAAATTATATTATTTCCAGGGCTATTTAAGTGCTATTCTTAATGCAATTTACGAAGACAGATGCAATGTGATCGGTTATGGAGTATGGTCATTTTTAGATTCATTTGAATGGTTTTTTGGATACAAGTAAGATTGTATTACCAAATTAGATATTAATAAGTAATATTCATATGAAAATAGAGTTGATTAATTTTAAAAAAAAACTTTAATAAATTATTTAATGAATCTAACGTTAAAAAAACAAGTTCGTTAAAATGGACATGGTTCACATCTAACTAGGTCTACGTTTTATCCTAGTAATTTTTAATTTAAACATTTTTATATTAAGACTTCAACTATGGTTGTTTATAAAAAATAATGTTATACACAATGATTGTTTCTGTTGCTTATTTAATAAAATAACATTAAATTTAAATATATATTTATCAATGTATACTTTATTATATAAATATTTTGATGTTTCAGACCAAAATTTGGAATATACAAAGTCGATTTTAACGACCACAACCGATCTAGGTATCCAAAGAAATCATTACAGTTTTTTAAACAGTTATTTCAGACAAAAACTTTACCAGATGTTTTGGACGATTTGTATTGTAATAAATTATTATAAATTTATTTATAAAATCGTATTAAAGTAGTTTTAACTTGAATATATAATAAATCCAAACTAAAAATTCAACATAATTTTGTTAATATTAAAAAAGTGTTATATTTAATATTTAATATGCGCTGTATAAGTAATTTAAATATTATTTCTAAGAAAAATAACATATTTTTCCTGGATAAAAATACACCTAATCTCGAGTCAAAGAGAACATTTTGAATTTTACAAAAATATGTTGATATACTTGAATAATTATACAAACAATATTGAGTTTTGGTGAAGAGACATAAGTGGTTAAAATAATTAAGCTTACGTCAAACACCAACTTTTGAAATAAATAAAAGAAAAATATAATAATTTGATGACACAAAAATGATAGTTAAACAAAAATGAATAATAATAATAAATGTGGCAAAACAACTCCATTGGAACATCTGCAAACACTATAACGTAAGAGTCGACAAAAAATGATACCAGCATGACCTAAACCCTGTAGTCGACACAGCAGACAAATATTTCGGGGGGCTATTAAAAAATGTACACACTAATTTTTTTTAATATGCTCTCAGTATAAAAGTTAAAAATTATAAATCACAGATCACGGAGTCGGGCGTACAAATTATCAAATGTTACAACAGCTGTTCTATAAAGTTGTTTAAACGGATATAGTTATCTATAGCCATGATTGTTTCGGGCGAGATTAGTAGACATAACAATAACGATTATTTTATCACACGTAAAAAAAAAAAACACTGAAAATTATTTGACATTTAAAAGGAATTATATCGTCAATTTAAACAAATATTAAATAAAATACCGTGGGGGGGGACACATGGCTCTTTCGCCACTTCTCCCCCCCCATGTGGGCGGCCTTGACAACAGATTTTACTACCATATGGGATACTCAGACACAAACAGACAGGAGAACAATAGCAAACAAGCAAGACATTATAGCAGGGCCGTAGTCATCAATGAACCTCCCCCACCCCCCGGAATTCTGAAAATCCCGCAAATTTTCTGCGAATTCTGGAATTTTCCTATAGATGTATACATACGCGAGACGAATAGCGCGCCCACGAACGGTCATGCGTAATAACACATTTCGCTTCAATTATTCCTACTGTGATAACAGAAATTTTCATGTGATACTCCTCTCTTCACTCTGAATCAACTGTTTTCCGGCCCTCTCCCTTGAACCGAATTTCAGGCTACAGTGCTTCAAGACACATTGATGTCCTAAATAACCGCTACTACTTTCTGTAATTTCAACGTGTGATTTGAAATGTTGAATGTGATTATATTTTTAATTACTACTTTAATATTTTATTTATGTTATAATAAAATATTGTTATATGATGAATTTTGTGAAATATGAAGTTTAAAATGGTAAAACATTTTTTTTCATTCTAATAACTTTATCTGTTACCTACAAAATTTTTGTACTTTTCTCAATCGATCAATAAACACTATAATAATTACTTATTACACTGTTAATTTAATTTATTTAACATAGTAATAAAAATAAAACAATTAAGACAATTAATATTAAGAAAATTAGATAAATAAATTATGCATTTTGATTTTAAAATAACATTTCAACTTTTTTGAATTTAAACAATGACTACTGCCACTGAAAAAAAATCACAGTTTACCATCACTAGTGATAATATCGCACTCGCCATTATCATAGATATAAAATGTTGACATATGAATCTATAGAGTAGTGAATCTATACAGTGTTGACGTCACGATAACTTTTACCAATCTTTTTTATTTTACTAATCAATATTTTTGTAATTTATCAATAACTTAATAGCATTTTATGTCTATGGGGGGGGGGAAGATGATCGCCCCTGTTGCCCCCTCTCAAATACGTCCTAGTTGTCATTAGTTATGTTTTATACGTACTGAAATACAGTATATAAAATATAGTACACTGAAATACAAAATACAACTCTACACGTATGAATCTCAACATGCCACTCAGCACAGCAGAAGTTCTCTATGAAATACATATATCAACAATAATTAATTTCTTAACCATTACTAAAATTATAAACAAATTGTAACTGCACAATGTAAAAACCTTGTATTGTATACATTTTTTTTTTAATATACATAATATTTAATGTAATTTAAAACCAAATGACAGATTAATAACCTTTGATGTTGAAGCCTTAATCTTTTTTTTAAAAAAAAGGTTATGAAAACGAGAAAATTCAAAACGATCAATACAGTATAATTTATACTATATCTGCAGGGTTGTATGCGTCCTACGACAATTTACTAATTTATAATGGTACCTCTTCATTATTTGACTAATTTAAATGAGTAAAAATCGACGTAGATCTGTGTAATATTTCATAATACATATTTGCTGTAATTTGACTGTTGAAAGAGGTAGACTATCCACAATAATTATTATAAGCATGTATATTTTTATACTATTGTTATAAAAAAATAAGTTGATATGCATAGTATATTACTTTGATTAAACCGATACCTATAGCGAGTGAGTATACCGTTAAAATTAATATCGAAAAAACTGATTTAACAAAATAGTTTATCAGCCAAATTTTTCAAGAACATATATATATATATATATATACATAATATACTGTTTTTATTTACTTACATACTTCATATGGTTATGTCAATAAATAATATTGAATGAATTACATCACAAACATATTTTTTTAAGTAGATTATACATTTACACGTGTTAAGAATTTGTAGTATCTTTTTAAACAATCGACCCAAATTCGAATGTTTATACCTAAATACATTTTTGTTTAGGTTGTTGTTTAGCTAAAGAAATATAATTTAACGTTGACCACAATATCATAACATTTTACTTACCTTATCGTATAAGAGTACACGGTTTAATAAATTGACGGTAAATGAATAAATCAAAATATTCAGTAAAACATAAAAAACAGCATCTATATAACAAATATATATGTATTATAAAAATATTGATCAATACATTTCATGTATATTATATTAAGAAGTTTATTTGTTGCCGTGTAGGTGCTTATTACCTATAAAATCGCTAAGCCACGGATTCGTAAAAATCACGACCGAGAAAAAACCAATACAGTGGCATTATATTTAAAATGTATATATTCAGTGTTGGCATAATATTCGTAAATCGTTATTAAATCGCTCTTACTCAAGAAATTACTGAACAGTTGTAAATATATTTTTTAACCTCGGGCAATGGGTTGGTTCTCTTTGTCATCGAATTATAATAGTAGTCCATTTCACCTAAAAATTTATTAAGTGCGGACAAAATCTGGTACTGTTTGTTGAAAAACAGAATGTATCGCACATGAGTCCCCGTGGTAACATACTAACTTCGGTATCAATACACACAGTGGCGTAGATACGATTTTTTTCTAAGGGGGGCTTTCAAAGGAACTTTTAAAAATTAGAATATTATTGAATAAATGAAATTTTTAATAAATAAATAGTAAATATTTCATAATAATAATTTATATATACAATAAATGTATTTATGAATATTAAATTTTAGCTATGTGTGCACAAAATCAATGAAATATTTCAAAATTTTAAAGGAAAAGAACAAGCTTTTTTAGAGTTCTGGTGGGGGGGGGTGTAAACCCCTTGCACCCCCACCAACGTATCTACACCACTGAATACACACACATATGCTGGGCAATATATTATGGTTTTTTTTAAAAAGTCTGTATAATTATTAGTAACTAGTGTCTTGGGATTCATTTAAAAATTCAGATACTTATCACGATTACCTATGGAAATAAGAAAACACTTTTCGACTTTATGTCCTCTATTGTCCTCTGTAGTATTTAGCGCATTCCCAATTCAGATTCATCGGTCTCGCGGTTCATAAACACTTCAACTAGTCCTCGTATACTACTAAATTATATCACATAATATTATTAAGTTCTGTATACGTACACATTTTTTTTAAATTTTTTTTGACGACGCGACGACGACATAAAAAGTCTGTCAAACTTCTTTCGGAATTTACGAGGTACCAACAAACGATGGCTCCCAGTCTGTTTTCCTGTTCGCGAGTAAACTTCACGCTCCTTTATTTCTCACGCTATTGTAATGTCTATAGAATTATGCTGTTACGTTGTGGGCTAATTTTCGTGCAATATTAATCAGAATTGTAATCATTTATGCATTAGATAATAAACTAGATGTTTAGGCGTCTAAACAATTCAAACAAAATTAAAACATATTTTCCTAACCATATTTCAAAATGTATAACACTTATAGACTTATAGTGTAAGTCTATGACAACATTTGATTTAAGCAAAATTTTGATTATAACTTTTATGTATACTGATATCCATTTTATCGAAAAGAACACAACAATTTTTATCTCGACATTTTAGGATCGAAATTTGTCCTGTATTGACCCCGTATTTTCACAGTTTAGCCGAGTAACACTTTTAGACATTTCGTCGTCCACTGTCTCGACCCAAAACATTCGAATTAAACTATTTAAACTCGGTAAATCTGGCGTTCGTTTAATATGTAATCCGATAAGCATTCAGCTGTAATAGAGTTTAGTGATAACAGTTAAATTGATAAGAAAGTCCAGGAATCATTATAAGGTTTTTCAGAATTAAAATTAATAGTAATTAATCATTATAACGCATTGTGGTGTTCAATATGTAGTGTTTATGATATAACAATGTTTTATTTACAAATACCCAATTTAAATGTATCCATATTCGACATAGAAGATTCCGCTTTGGTTCGTTTAAAACATTTCGCCACTTACACGAAATTCAGTGAGAAATCAAAATATGATGAGTATTTGATTAACTCTACGATTTTAGATTACGCTGGATTTGTAAGTCTCAGGTTAGATATTAAAAACATTTATTTTAGCTACATTGATTGTAACGTCAATTTGTTGTCATTTTTAATTAAAAAATGTGTACTGTATTAATATGTCAATTTCTAAATGTAATGGTTACTGTTATTTTGTGATTAATTAATGGAAAATATAATTTTAATATTTTCTTGTTACTACATATAAGCTGTAGAAATAATTGATAATTTAATCATTTCCGTAGATGTATTAATTTTATATTTTTAAAGTTAAATCTAAACAATAGATTGATTAGTTTTAATCTATTCCAGATGCAGTAATTGCATTGAGTTATCTTATGGTATTACCTCGACAAATATTTTTTCTTAAATATATTTTATCTATCTTGCATGCTATATATACGTACAATTATTTGAAACTACAAAGTAAGAAAGTAAAACTAAGAAGTATAAATTAAAAAATATTCTTGTAGTTCTTGTAGTATTAGTTTGCTCCAAAAAATTACTTTGTATATTTGTTTTAAATTTCCAATAATATAAAAATAAAATAATACCTATGTACATTTATTTTGCAGAACACACGCAAGTTTAACTGATGATAACACATTAAGAGATTTGATTATAAGAGGAGAATGTAATTTAATAAGAGAACGTTTAAATTTACTGAAACTAAATGACTTAATAAAATACTTAATTCAAATAATAGAAGATATTAAACTATTTAATGTTACCGATGATAACCTTGATGTGTTACTAGGAGTATGTTCAGAATATAAAAGAAAGCAACATGCACCTTGTAGTTTACATTGTAGTGCAGAATTTATTACAAGTTTGTTAATAAAATCATTATGTATTTGTTATTATTTTTAATTATTCCACCAATTCAATTTTATATATTTCAGTTCCTTGGCAAAAATGTCCTACACTAGTGTCAAATCGAAAAGTTCACCTGATCAAAGGCATTGCTAATGTACCCTGCAATCAATGGAATAGTTTGTTGGTCGACTTATTTCGTTTAATTTATATTAAATCATTACATAAGATTCGTCGTTCGATGTCTGCTTTAGCCGAACAAAACTTACAAGTTGAATATCTCAGTGATAAAATAAATAGTTATTACAGATCTAAAATAAGTTTTTGGAAAAATATCACCGAAGTGATATCTTTGGAAAAACTTGATTTAAAAAAACAATTATTACCTCCTTGCATGTTGTTTTCTTTAAATTCATTGTTCACAAACCATCGTCTTGCTCATGAACCTCGTTATCGGTTGACATTGTTTTTAAAACATATCGGCGTACCTTTAGATCAAACTTTAATTCTATTTAAACAAGAATATTCTAAGTGTGGAAATCCTGGAAGTACATGCGTACACACTTGGGAAGAACATTATAAAAAAATAGAATACAATGTACGACATACATATGGTACGGTGGGATCAAAAAAAAATTACCAAATGATATCTTGTGCATCGATGCAAGTATGTTCATTTGATTTTTAAAGATTTGTAATAAGTTTTAATTAAAATTGTGTTATTTATTTTAGAAGCAAAACATTCAAGTATCTAATGAAGGGTGTTGTCCATTTGTACATTGTAGTGAAAATAAATTAAAAAATATTTTAGAAGAATGTACACCCATCAGTGATGTAGAAATGAATATTATAAATGATTTGAGAAATAGCGATAAACCCATTCGAGCATGTCACTGGTATGCACATAAATTGTTTCGAATGTTCGAACCTCTGTATCACAGTACACCAACACAGTATTTTTTTAACTCCAATAATAGTACATTGTAGATTTATTTTTAAGACAAACAATAAATAATATAAGTTACTGCACTAAAAAAAAAAGCTATGTTCATAGTAATTAATATTTGTTAATACAAAATATATTTACATCAAATATTTTACAATTGGAAAGTTAATATTCACAAAATGAATTATACATAATTATTTCAATACATTTAAGAGTACTCGTGCATAACTGAATTTGGCGGAGTCCAACGGTAAACATATTCACTCCTAGAATGGTTACTGTGGTGGCTTTGCGATTTGTTTTGGGAATTGCCATAAATTCCATACAGGTCATCTGTTGAATCTTTCGGCGGTTGCCTATATGTCTCTGGCCTATTGCCTTTTGGATACACACCTGTAAGACACCATTGTAAGACAGTCAATAACACTAATATTCATTGAACAGGTATATTATTCTAGATTACACTTGTACACACCGTTAAGGTTACCACTAGCGTTCACTGTCGATGAATTTCTCGTAACATAGGTGGGTTCGTACTGTCTTTGCTGGTTCTGTTGGTTTTGCCTGTCGGGTCTGTCCGCCCTGTCGTTGCATACCGTTGTGGCCGTTGTTGTCAATGGGTATAATGACTGAGCCGGTAATAAGGGACCAGGTCTTGGCAAGTAATCGCGTGGCGGTAAATTATGAGTGGATTTGGAATGGTATAATGACTGTGAACGACTTAAATTTGCTCGGGTCAAAACTGGCGAACGCGTATACAGTGATCTGCTTCCTTCGTACAGAGGTTCCGGTAGATCCAGATCGGCCGTTAATGTCGGTGGAGAAAGAGATGGTCTAATGATTTTGTGCGGCAATTGTATCTGACACGAATTCTCGTCGTCTGTTAAAACGAAACAAAAACATCGGTTTTGGATTTATTGGATTATATAATGTATACGTGACGTCTTACTGTGTAAGTCGTCGATTGTTGCTTTTCGTTTTTGAGGACTGAATATTAAATCATACACGATGCCAGCGATAATTCCTCCTGCTCCTGGTCCGAACCAATAAACCTAAATTTTTTTTTTTTTATTAAAGTTAGTACAAAATACGTTTATTTAATCACATAGTATCATAAAATATAATATACAGGCTAATCTTGCATACAGACACGTAACTAAAGAGGACCAGGGGGTGCCGGGCATCCCTAAAAAAAATCATTGGCCCCTAGCATTATAAAAACGGTGTTGATGCACTTTAGTCAATTATTTATTGAGTTTGCTGGAAATTCCCGTAGAATCTGAAAATAGTTATATAAATAATATGTTATTGGATTTTCAGAAATATGTACATGTTTATCTGATATTATTTCGTCGTTATTATTGGAAGGTAATTGTTTATTTAAATGTTTGTCTATTAAAATCGCCTTTGGTGGCATTTCCTTATTTAATTTATTTTTCTATTGTGGACAAATGTCGAAGTGTTTTGAACCGATCCCTTTGATAAAACTAATTTTATCATATATTTTGTACGTGTCTCTTTAAATGGACATTGGGACATAACGCTCGTATTTCGTAGTGGTCACTTCGTTCGTGTGACATAAACATTATTATTACTCCCATTACTCGTATTAAATGCTTGTAAATCATCGTGATATTTATAAAATATTTTAATATAACTTAATTATTGTTATTTTATTATTTATTTTTCTTACTAAATGGCTAGAGGGTTACATAAACATAAAATTTTTGATTTATTGGATGATGGGTAACGTTTCCGAGATAAAAACCAATGAGCAGTTCGATAATGAAAAACCACATATTTCGCATAAAACGTAATATCCACTTATGTCTTGATGGCACGAGTAATTTTCATCAATAAAAATTTTAAAGAAATTTTAATCATATTATTATATAAGGAAACACAAAAATAGACTACTACTGTTGTATTTAAATGCATTTATAATAAATAAATTTAATTACAATTTTTAAACAAGCAGTAAATTGCCCGTGTATGATTGAAAATGTGTACTACTAATACATACTAAGTACATACTACTGTGTACTTGAACTATAAAAAGCATTGGAACAAATAAGTAACACATAGTTTAAACCCAACCCCCTTCCTTCACTGACGAACATCTCTAGATAGTTTTTAGTGCCTGTGGTCATTGGGGGTCAAAAATTTATGGCCCCCCCCCCCCCGTTGAAAAAAATTCTGGTTACATATCTATACTCGTACATTTCTATCAATGTTTGTATTTTTATATACGAGGTGTGCTCAAAAAATACGGGGATCTTCTTTTTAAAAAATTTAAAATAACAAATACATTTAAATATTAGTCTCCTTCGAAGTATTCACCGTCCGATGTTATGCACTTATCCCAACGCTCCTGCCACTTTTTGAAATAATGTTGGAAGTTTTCGACTTTAGGTTGTGTTCCACCGCGTTTGTTTTTATTGTTTCGGTGTCATCAAATCTTTATCCTTTGAGGTCAATTTTAATTTTTGAAAATAAAAATTAAAAAATCACAAGAAGCAGGATCCGGAGAGTAAGACATAATAGTAGTAGGTACAACTGGAATTTGTTTATCAGCTAGAAACTCACGAACTGTTTGGCGGAATGAGCTAGCGCGTTGTCGTGATACAACGACCACGATCGAGCACGGCACTGTTCTGATCGTTTAATTCGGATTCTTTTTCGCAATTTTATTAAAACTCGTTTGTAGTAGGTCTGATTAACGGTTTAACCAGTTGGAAAAAATTCATAATAAACAAGGCTTTTAATATCAAAAAAAGTTTTCAGCATCGTCTTCATGTTAGAACAAACTTGTCGAGCTTTTTTGGGTCTTGGTGATGTTACTGATTTCCATTGTGACGACTGACGTTTGGTTTCTATGTAATAACTATAAACCCAAGTGCCATCACCGGTTATAATATTTTTAATGAACTCTGGGTCATTTCGTGCTCGTTCTTTCAAACTTTGACAGACTTCAAAGTCAATGATTTTTTTTTTTTTGGTCTTGTGTTGACAATTTTGGAACCATTTTTGCACAGACTCGTCGCATGAATTCAGTTAAAATAGTTTGGCATGACCCATAAGAAATGTTACACTCACTAGCCAGTTATTCTTCTTAACGTCATTCGTCGATCTGATCGAATGATTTCTCGAACTTTTGACACCATTTCAACATTTTTTGAAGTTGAAGGTCGACCAACACTGAAGTCATCACTAGTAGTTTCACGACCTTTCAAAAACTTTTTATGCCATTCAAATGTTTTCATCTGATTCATCTGCTCATTGTTTCATCTTCAAAAGTTTTTCAGTCGCTGATTTCCCGAGTTTAACACAAAACTTAATGTAAACACGCTGCACTGGTTTATTCGACACGACAAAAACGACAGACACGACAAAAGTATACGAAGAAAATATTGACTCCTGGCTTGAATAACGTTTTGAATTGAGTGTTATCTCTATTTTTATTTAATGTGAATATATTCCCGATGCGTTTATTTTTAACGTGAATATAATTTTAGCCCCGGTATTTTTTTTATTTTTTTTTGATCACGCCTCGTATACGATTCCGATATACGGTGTGTATCGAATTATAAATACGTAAGAAATTGTAAAATGTCTGTACACAAAACAAAAATATAAAATAAAAAACCAAAGACGAGCCGGAAATCCGTAGCGCGTCGTTCAAAAGAACAAAAAAAAAACGTACCCAATGATTATCCCAATGGTTCATCACCAGTGCCGGTCCGAACGCGCACGCCGGATTGATGAAAGGCATCTGGAAAAAAATAATACGTAGAAGGGCGTTTACGACGGACTATCTCGAAGCTTACCGCCACCAGACCGCACGCGAAGTACACCGCGCCAATCGCCGTCGCGGAGGTCCCGGTCCATTTGTGGAACGTGTTGTTGGTCACGTAGTACGTGAACACGATGAAGAACATGAGCAACAGCCCCAAGCTGAAACGTTGCCACGGCGTCGTGCTGCTGTTCGGTAGGTCGTACAGGCTGGTGAAGTAGTTGCGGGCGGAAACGCTGGAAACCGTCGGAAACACAACCGCGTTACGGTGATTCCGATGTGCGTACGACACGTGCGCTCGTCGTCGTCAGTACCGGATCTAGATTGTGATGGGGGGGGTGGCAAGTGGGGGCGATCCGTGCCCCGGGGGTGCCGATCGTTTTGGGGGTAATCATAATCGATTAGTTGAATGAAGAAACGTTCAAACGCGTTCAGTGTAGCTTTCAGGCATTTCCCCTCTGGAGAACGTCCAAGGCCCCCCCCCCGAAGAAAATTTGAAGAATAATAAAGAAATATCAAATATTAGAAAAATGTAATTTTGATATCACGATGAATGACCTATTATGTTAAACTTGTGAAATTTTGTGTATTTAATCGTATTGTTCACAGTCATAATAACAGACAAAGGTAATTATTATAAAAAAATGTATTTTTCTTCATGTTACATAAATGACCCGCCAATTTTTTTCAAATGCCCCCCCCTCCCGGAGGAAATTGTCTAAAAGAAGGAAAGTTCCGTTTCCGAACGGAATACAAGACAAAAATCGTAATTATACGGCGGTACGTCCAGCAGGTGAGTTATCGTGATAACGGTTGTTGGCGATTATTTCGTCGACTCGTTGGAAAAATTGTAAAACCATGACTTCTTACGGATTTTGGCTAGTAACTTGGCGTGATTAACGCCCCCCCCTACAATCCTACACACTTGACGGTCTAACCTAACCGTGTGGTTTTCATCATTTTTTACACGTGAAATCATTCGTTGGCGGTAAGAACTTCAACGAAGATGACGTGGTGAAAGATGCTGTTAACAGTCACTTCTGGTGATCACTGTTATAACGAGTGTCTAAATAATGATGGAAATTATGTAGAAAAATACTCAAAATACTTTTTTTTTTAGAAATATGTATTTTACTTGTTTCTGTCGCCGAACGGAACTTACTTTCTGGACGTACCTCGTATACATTGGTGATTAAGTTATTAATAGTAAATCGTGTTGTACACTATAGTCGCCAATCGTAAATGAAATTTATTTGTCTGAATTCTTTCGGACCCACCAGATAATCCCGATTAAATATGGAAAATTGTATTTTTAACGAATTCGAGTGATGGTAATAACTGCAGTGAAAACACGTTTCAACGAAAAACGACAAGTAAAAACTTCGGATAATTTCATGATAACAACTGAACCGTTATATTATACTCGTCGTTATTTGTTTTTTGATAATCAATAGACCGTTCACTGTTGAATGTCGACGACGATATCATTACTCGAGTTATAACGGATTCGTCAAGTTAACATACTAGTATGAACCTGTTATAGGATTTTTCTGACGGACAAAATGATGAACTAAAAAGTCCTGGATCCGGCACTGCCCGTCGTACGCGACGCGAACAAAAATCTTGAACGTTTTTTACCTGTAGATTATCGCGGCGCCCCCTACCGCGCCTCCACACTGTGCGGCAATGAACATGACGGCTCTTACGGGGCTAATCCTTCTTGTGATCAGCATGGCGGTGGTCAGAGCGGGATTTATATGTCCTCCTGTAAAACGCAAAACACATTTTTTGTATTTTTTTTTGTGAATTAAAAACGTTCAACGGTTTCAACAGAATCGTCTACACCAGTGGTTCTCGATATTCTTTGTAGGACCGCGACCCGAATTCTCTCCCGAAAATCCACATGTCACGACCCACATGGTTTTACATTTACAGGATAAAAAAATATAGTTCTAAAAAAACAAAAACGCGTATGAATTCATTTGTTTATAACGAAAATAATTTTACAAATTTATTTTTCATTATGAGACGTATGTGAAGTGTGCGCTTGTTTCCTGCAACGGACAATAGTTATTTACGTATTATGCGTACTAGGAGTTTAGTACCGTACACAACGTAGGCAGTGTTGTGGAAATTGATGTTTGAACGGATTATAAATCGCGTTGACATGTTTTTCAAAAACAATATATTTGTAATATATTTGAATTGGCGTGTTTAGTACTACGAACGGATTATGTTTCACGTATAAAACACGAATTTCTATTAAATAACATGTCCTCGATGTCGTCTTGTCTGTTATTTTATACTTGTAAATAGCGTTGTTTTAGTACTATTTTACGGTCATTTATTTATATTTATTACGATGATCGATCCGTTGGAGCGGATTTGTGTTGTGTCCCCTTGTATTACCCTCGCACGTGTAAAAGATAAAAATAATGAATAACGTACGTCTGTATAAGTATTTTAAAAAAAAATAATAATAAATTATCAACAGATGTTACGTATCGTGTGGAAATTCATAAAATGTGTTTGGTTAACATAGCAATTATAATATTTCGTTTCCGGTTAATTATTTCTTCTCGTAAGTTGTTGGACGATGATTCAACAAATGATTTCGTTCGAATACACCGGCTCGTTTTTTACTAGTCATTAATTACGTGCGTATGTAAACCACTGGCTAAAAAATAAACGAACGTTTATGAATTAGAATAAATCTAAAATCAACGGGAATAAACGTCTGGACATGGGTTTTTAAATAAAATGTATCGTTAAGATTTGATGTCACAATGACCAATTATGAATGTGTTGGCGGAACAAAATAAAAATGATAAATATCCCTATTCTAAATTTAATACACATTTTATTTGTTGTTTTTCTTTTAACGTTTAGTACTTTAATAACACGACAAAAACGTAATACATTTCGCGGGGACTGCCAAAAACACGGTCGGGATTCTTTGAGAATATTTATTTTCGGCATTTATATCATGTTTACAATGTATTTTTACCGTTCGAACTGCCGAGAACGATCGTTTTTGTATGTATTGATACTTTTTACAAATTATGTTTAATGAATTCTGTTATAGTAATGAAATGTACTACACTTTTACAAATAAATCAAATGTTTATTATTTTTTCGCCCCTGTAGGATTTTTAATTTTGGAATTCGTTCAATGCCAACGTATAACATATACAATTTCTTTTTTTGTAAAATGATATGTAATTGATTTAAACTTCCGATTCGATCGACTGGTCTGTCAATTAATTTTCATGCTTATAAATCATAATCGTAATGCTGAACACACGAGGGACGTACACAAATTGTGTGTTCAACAGAAAATATTGAAATGCAAAAATTAAAGGGAATTTCAAAATGATGGATTTGTTTCCGTTACGAGGCGAACGTAAACCGCGAACAGATTCTTTTTTAAATGGTAGAAAATATGCTGCATCCGAGTTTGGTCCGAAAAAAATTACGTTTCTAAATTTTGTACGAATTGGGTCCGGTTGTATAAAATATTTTATCTGAATTGAATCCGGGAGCATCAAACTACGAGTCCGAAACGGGTCTACATTTATAGACGTTTTACGACCTTCCACTCGTAGTTCCCGTAGTCATCTAAACTATTAAATATTATCGTTTTTATAAAGATACGACATTATATGACTGTCCAAAGTAGGTACTTACAACCTTTTGATTGTAACACCAGTATGTTCCGTACATAATGGACAAGATTATGATAATGTGAAAAATTTAAACGAATAAATGTCATTGACGGTTTTAAGTTTTCTTTCCATAAGTCTCAAAAATGATGTATAACGATGGCGATGTTGTGAAATAAACGTGTACTAGACTAGTACAGTATGATTTTTAACACGGGACCCAACTAGTATGCGTCGGAAAATATAAACGATGATACAACTGAATTGCGATTGTAAAAAAAAAAAAAAATGACCACGAACGATCGATGTCGACGGGGTTTCCGGCGAGTTTTCCATTTAACTTTAACGCGCGTTCGTCACTCCTATCGTTCGCATTGATTCTCGTCACCCGCGAAAACACGAGCAGGAGGTCAAAAACCTATTATTTTTTTATTTTTATTTTTTTTAATTATTATTATTATTATTATTATTATTTCTTTTTTTAATACTCGCACAACAGATGCTCGGTCACTTTATCGCGTATAACGCACATTGCATAATGTATATTTTATAACGCGTACGCGCGCGACCGACATAATCATTATCTCATTGTCGCGCCGCTTTCTGCTCCCCGGGCCGCGGATACGTGTAATTCACTTTTCAGCCCTCGCGCGACGTATTTATATCGCACTGGTTTATCGGCAGACTCGAGTGCCAATTGTCGACCGATATTTTTTTTTTTTTTTTTACGATCGAATAGGAGGGTATTATTTTTTTTTTTAACGCTATTTTCTTTATATATATATATATATATATTTTTTTTTTTTATCGAGAGCAACGAACCGGGTCCGCGGCGAACATGTGCGCCCGTGTACGTACACCGCGACAAACAATAATCGCCGTATTGTTCCACCCTCCGGCCGGTCAATTAAACCGCGCGCGCGACTGGGGTTTCTCGCCCGTTCGCGGTGGTCGTCGCGTCGACAAGCCGCGGCGCGTGACTCGTCACGTACAGACAGAGGCGGATTTTAGGTGGGGGGGGGGGCGACCGCCACGTTGGACTTTTTTTAATATCTTTAAATATATTAAAATTACATAATTTTATAACGGTATATGATTAGGAATTTTTTATATTTAGGATTTACTTTTTTTTCCCTCTTAGTACCAAATTGCAATTTATTATCAATATTCGCCCCCCCCGCCCCCCTTAAATGAGCTTCGAAATCCGCCCCTGCGTACAGACGATATAAATCGACCAAACAAACCCCTCCCGACCCCCCCAACCACCGAAAACCACCGGTCGTGTAACGCAATATAGGCTGACATTATAAAATAGTGTCGGGCATAGTCGAGCTGCTGTTCGATTGTTGAGAATAATCGGGATATCTCGATTATTAAAATAATAATCGATTGTGTTATCCGAGTGATTTTTCACTGCTCGGATTGTAGCAACTCGGATTACTCGAGTAGAAGGTACACCTTACTCGGTACCATTATTTTTATATCCATAGTCCGAAACTCCGAACAACATAAATAATTATTATTGTCGTTGCTACACACTGAAATATGGTGGATTCAGTCTACTACAACTAATTCATCATGGGATCATCTCGTTAATAAAGTTTCACAAGTCCAACCTACTTGTCGAGTCCGTCTATAACTTCAACTTTAATAACTCGCTAATATCTAGAACGGCCACTGTTGGATAGGGAAAAAAATCCGTTACATTTCTGGAAACTACATAAAAATAACATTCCAGAGTTGAATAGAATGCAACTGCATTCACAATTTACGTATTCCAGCGACACCCGGCGCCTTGCACGTTTTCATTCGCTTTTAATGTTATTTTACTCGGTTTCCTCCTGAAATTGACCGCACTGAACCGAATCTTCCTGGGATATATCTAATGACTCCCCGTTTATACGCTCCTGCTGGGACCCCACGACACAACACCCTCGGCAGCTCCCTTTCCGTTCCTCTGTTAGGGTTAGGTTCGCCGCGTAAAGCGATATGCATAAATATCGATCGAACATTTCGTTTTGAAATGATTTCAATAACCCGTTAATTATTAAAATACATACAATATATATGTTATAAGATTAGCTAAAAACTGGGCCTAAAATTGTGTGCAGTAGCGAATACCGAATTCGCCAATTATTGTCATTATTTTTAATCTATTCAACATTTATTTATATGCTATAATTTCATAGTTGAATTTCGTGACGTCCGTAAAAAAATTGCCTCGACGCCCGGAACTTTTATTGATAACAAGTCCATGCTCGTGTTGAACTCAATTAATATTAATGGTAGTTTTTGTGTACGGAGTATAATAACGAAAATATTGCGCGTGCAGTAGCGAAACACAAAAATGTCGGGCACTGGCTAAACGTAAATGAAGTTTTCAAGCTCCGTTGTGATAAACTGTTGGTTTATTATCGACTGTACCTCGTAGAAACAAGCGAACATACACGCGCGGATGACGACGGCTGGAGTTTCGAACGTCAAACGTTGAAAACGTATGTGCACAGCCTTTTGGTTTTTTTGGTTTTTCTTACACAAGGTATTGTGTATATGTAATCACGGACGTTTGTAAAACGGACGATTTTTCGCGTTTTTGCTAGCTTCTTTTGGTTTTTTTTTCCCCCTCGGTGTTTTCTAAACTAACCTAACCGACCGGTCGCATAGCGGTAGTCGCTCGTTTTACGAATCCCTTGGATTCGGCGTTTCACGGAAACGGCGCGACGTCGCGCAGGTGAAACCGCCCCACATGGTCACGGGACACGGGTGGAAAAGGGGAAACGAAAGAAAGAAAGACCATTAAAAAAAAAAAAAAAAAAACCCATTATCCGCCGGCGTTCTCGTGTCATAACACGTGGAACGCGCGGATTGGGGTCCGCGTGCGCGCAAACGAACCAGGTGCGTTTCGGGTTTATATGGGCGGCGCGCGCATGCCGTAAGGCGTCGGTTATTAAGACTGCGGACTGGTCGCGCGCGCACGCCGCCGCCGCCGCCGCCGTTCGTACGACGTCTCGTGTTCTCGCGTATTATACGGGAATTTTTTTTTTAGTCGCCTCGTAGACGGCCGTCATAATCCGAACGGATCGGTTGTCGTTCGCGTTTTTTATGGATCGTAACGGCCGCGCGCTGTTCCCGTTATCGCGCGTAGACGAGACGAATCGGTGTCTAGTCCCCCCGTGCACGTGGCGAGCACATTTCGAGTTGATAGTGCGCGCCGCGGCGTCAATGACACGGGAAGGGAAAAGAAGTTTAGAGAAATAAAAAACGGTCCGACTCAACGCGGCGGACACATTGTGCACGCACGTATACATAATATTACGTCGTCCTTATATATATATATGCAGGCCCGCCACAAAGGAGGGGCAGCCGGAACAAATCGTCTCAGGCCTCCGCCTTGAGGAGGGCCCCCAAATTCATAAACGAATTTTTTTTTTTCAAATGAAAAATAAATTGAAAATTAAATTTGAAATCGATAGAAAGTAAAATAATTTTTAATTTTTCGAAGATAAAAAGATAATGTATTATATTAAATTAAATAGAAACCAAACATTAAGTATTTATTCAAAACTTTATTTTACTCGCTTTCATTTCGGCAAAATCATTTGTAACATCGTCATAATTAATATTGTTTGCTAACTCTTGTTCTATTGATAGCACAATACAATGATTTAAACGGTCCTGGCCCATACTAGATCTTAAATATTTTTTTATTAATTTTAGTTTACTAAAAGAGCGTTCACCACTTGCAACACCAATAGGTATGACAATAAAAAGTCTTAAACACATACATATTTGCGGCAGTACTAAGTTTAGGCGAGCTTGAGTTTAAAAATAATAAAAATGTTAGCTTGCCAATCTGTTTATGTATCTAATTATTAAATTCTTTTTTCCACTTGTCGATTGACTTTTTCGTTTGAAAAAATGAGCTTTTTTTCAATTTTGTATGTGGATGGGGGCCCCAGTTCGAAAGATTGTCCCGGGCCCCCCGTTATCATGTGGCGGGCCTGTATATATATATATATATATGTACTAGCTGTGTTACACGGCGTTGTCCGGGTGTTAGGTTTGAACTGTTTTAAATATTATTTTTATCTTCCAGACACTTTTTTTGTTTACGACATAGAACCCCGTGCGACTTCGTTGGCCCCAGTGTTTAGTATTTTATATATTCTATATTTCGCTTATTGGCTAGGCGACAAATACACATTTACCCTTTTTTCACCCCCGAGGGGTCTTAATAGCCCGATCCGTCCAGTGGTTTGAGCTGTGCGTCGATAGATCAGTCGATCGGCCAGGTTTTGCTTTTATTGATACGCACCGGAGTTCTTTCGAAACAAACACATTAAGACCACGCGGCGTGCTCCAAAGGAGGCGATTTTATTGTCGGCACGAAAATCTGGACGAGATCCAATACGGGTCGGTGCGATCTGACGAGTCCTCGTAACGTGGTGACGGACGCGGTTGCGATTGCATTTGGCGCGCTACTCTGCCGATTCGAAACGCGATTGCGCCGCAAGCGATTTCCTCCGAACACAATTCAATCGATCGAACATGGATTTTTGTATTATCTCGCGACGTCGTTACTCGTGCCGCGTGGATACGCCACGCCCGAAACGTCATTCCCGTTGACGGAACCGTCGTTTTTCTCTACAACTGAAAACGCAATCCGGTAACTCGTCTGCGCGGTGAATAATCGGTCGGAACGATACCAGGCTGCTGGGGTATGCGATCGTTGTCGACGGTGCTGTATGCACAACCTGCCTACGCATTAGGCACGTGCCGCCCCGCGCACGGACCACCAGGACGTTACGGTCCCGTCTTTGTCTTTGCAGAAACAACGCGAAAATTCCGAACACGACGGATATGGTCTTACGTCATGTCTACGTACGAGTTTCGTCGTTTGATGTGTCGTAATCCGAAACGCGTCGATTTTTTGAATCGCGCGTACGAGATCAAAAAAACGACAAATCCACAAACGTTGCGCGTTATTGGCTCCCGAGTCGTTTGTAGGCTGGTATGGGCACTAGAACCGTACTCGGGGAGGGGGGGGAGTGTTTTGGGTGTTCAGACACATCCAGAAATGTTTGTTTTTTGTACAGCTAATTTACTGATTCAATTCAAATGTTATATTGTACTTTAATAGACACGTATGATATTACATTATGATTGTGGAACACCTGTTAAAGAAAAATATAAAATTTAATACTAACAAATAAGCAAATTTTGTTTGTTTATTAAAAAAAAAGTTCTAATTTTCAATAACCGTTTTTCAAAAACACCCCCACCCCCCAAAAAAAAACGTTTTTTCAGCCAACGGGATATTACGGATAGCCAAGACAACGGTCCCGTTTCGATTTCGGTAATATTTTTCCATAAGATCGACAAACACACAGTGTCGAATCCAGAATTTTTTTTCCGGAGGGGGGGGGAGGAGTTAAATAAAATACAATACATTTAATTGTTGGTCTGCGTTCGGTGTAATCACTACAGACCGACAGCATTGACATTTCAACACGGACAATACTGTTATGAAAAACGCTATCGGAATTCGAAAACGTACTAAAAATACATACTAGTGTTTTATTTTTGACGCGTAATGGTTATCGCCGCGCGCTGCACCGACCGATTTTGAATTTAATCTAAACGGGTAACGAAGAACAATTTCTATTATCTGAAAGTGATTGTATTCGATAATCATAATGGTCAACGATACGTACTAATTCAGTAAATACTCGTACATTTTTGATATTTATCTTATTTTGTTTGTACATATTCCGATGTCAATAATATTATTTGACTATTTAACAACAATTATCGTGGGGATGGGTGTACTCCCCTGGATACGCCACTGGCCTCACGGGAGGAAACCACGACTTATTGAAACACGTATAGATTCGCCGAAACGGGAAGTTTCACCAAGTTCGCGACGCGTAAAACGTATGCGAAACGCGCATACGGTTCCACCGGTGGAGGGTTGGGCGCAGGCGCGGATCCAGAACTTATTTACGGGGGGGGGGGGCATCTTAATCAAAACAACTTTAATCCTCATTTTGTCGCATCGAGTGATGAAATATTTTCCAAAACGTTTTCTTGTAAATCGTTTGCGATACACCGAAATAAAACAATAATGTCTGTCTTTGTATCTTTATCAAATGTCGAATCGCGTGGCGGTTGCGGCTGCTATTAGAAAAATTCGTTGTCCTCTAGGAAGATGTTCGAGATATTTAAGAGCCATACTGTAGGTGTATTATATTATGTGTAACCCATCGATTTTTAAGGTTCACGTATCGTTCAATAATTAAACTGCAATACGTATATGAAAACAATTATATGTACTCTGATAAAAAGAGGTATGGGTATCTATATTGGTTATCAAAAACGTTAAAACCGAAAAATCCCATAGCTACAACTTCACTTTAAATTGTCTTTCTATAGTATCATAGATAAGAGTTAGAATTATAAAACGATACTAATAAAAAAGTGTAACAAAAGTCTACGGGGGGGGAGGCGATCGCCCTTGCCCCCCCTTGGATCCGCGACAAATACGGGCCACGGCGAAAACCCCGTTGTGAAAAATAAATCACGCGCGCGTGCAGACCGTACGCGATGCGTTTTATTGTCCGAATTGTCGTGCGCATCTATACGGATCGGATTTGAATTTCACAATCGTCAAGATACGCTGAAAGCCGACAACGGACACGTCGGATACCGTCGCGACCGACCGTGATCGTCGAACTGTTTCGAAACGCGCGCGCGCGCGCGCTGATGGACTTGGCCCGTTCGAACGCCGCTATTCCTCGACGTCGGCACCCGAAAACGGTGTTCGGAACACTGGGCCGAAAATCGTGTCCCACGAAGATTTGCGATTTTCAAGTGGGCAAGTGGGAACCTGTGCCTTGCGCATCGTTCGCCGGCCCCCGACGTTATCGTATCGTGAATCCACGAGGGACGTCGACGCTTACTTTTAAACTTGTATACCGTTAACCCTTTCGCGAGTGTGCCCGCGAACCGCGGGAGTCTCCCCCACCGCCACGGCACACGCGCCGGACCTATACTCGGCGGTGGTACGGCCGTTCGGTATTAACTCGTAAAAATATTTTAACTCCAGCTGTTATAATTTGTTGTAAGATATGACCAATTGACCAACACAATCAGTCATAACGTATTATAAGTTGTAATAATGTTTTGGTATTCAGGCAAGTCCGGGGTACAACAAGAGACGGCAAACAGGCCGGTTTTAAGGAGTCTAAATACAAGGAAATTCGAATTATAAAATGTTCGTTAAGTTAAAGTTTTTCAAATTTCAATTAAATGTTAATATCCAAATAATATGATATAATAATCAATATTAATAAATTAATTAGTATTTAATTAAATATGTTTCTAATGTACCTCGTTGTATTATATAAGTACGCATAATAATATAATATCATACTTATTATACATATATATTACAAGTTAATGTCTATGGTGTAGTTGTGGGCACTCCAAAGTTAATTTTGCCACTCCAATTTACATTTAGTCCGGCGCCACCGCTTATTTCTGACTCAGCACCAAGCTGTTAGGTGCAGTGGGTCGTCAACCGAGTCGTTGTTAACGCAATAGTTATCATGGCGCGACGTTAAATTCATTGCCAATAGATAATTAGTCAATTAAATTAATCGATAGAACTATGCGGATATTAGGGTCGATCGCCGTAGCCGTCGGTGCCATGCGCCTGGACGCAGTGCGAATTCAACGTGAAAATCATCAAAAATAATAAAACATCGAAACTCGAAACGCGACGCGTTTAAAAATAATAATGTTTTATTTCCGCATGACAAACCAAAACACAGGCCTCAAAGAAAACCACTCGCACGGTATTAAAAGAAACGAAAAAAACAAGATTTGGGAAAGTAGCGTGGACGAGCGTTGTACGGGACCGCCGGAACACGGTTTCCACAGAGACGTGCGCGAACACGTCCCGGCGAACAACGACAAGGGCGATAAAAAAAAAGAAAAAGAAAACGGTACAAGTTACCTGACACGTTTTGCAGGCACACGGTCAGGGCGAGCATGGTGAACCCGGAGGCGGCGGCCGCGCCCAGTACCGGCGACGCGTCCGACGTGGCCGCGCCGCAGACCACGGCCACGTACAGGAACGTGGCCAGGCACTCGGCCATGACGGACCGCCAGAGTTCCAGGGTGCGGAGTTCGGCCTGCAGGGGCATCAGCTGCGGCCTGGCGTTGGACGGCCACCGTCGGCCGCCGGAGCCCGGCCACCTGTTCCGCTCCAGCCGCTCGACGGCCTCCAGCATCATGTTCAGGTGACGGTCCAGATCGGCGCCGTCGTCCGTCCGCTTCATGGTGACCGGGCCGCGTGCTACGAGTCGCGACCGCCGAGTTGCTGCCCCGGTGAGCGTGTGCCGGTGAGGAGCGCGACGAGTGTGTGCCGGGCGCGGCGCGTGCACGACGAGTGGTGCACCGCGCGGCGCGGGCCGACCGAAACCGAGTCGCGAGACGGTCCCGCGGACGGCAGGTGGTCGCGTCGAACGTGCCCGCGCCCGACACACGCACACACAAAAAATAATAATAATAACCGAAGAGGGGCGTCGCGCGAGAGAGAGAGAGAGAAGGACACGACGACGGGTCGCGTTCACCCTGCACGCGTTTTCTTTTTTTTCGGGCGGGCGGCGCGGACGAGACGGCCGTCGGGGGACACACTCCGGAGAACGCACTCTCGCGCACACCTTGCGTCCCCGCGCCCGACGGAGCTGTTCGTGACGGACGGACCGGTGTCTACGGACTTTCACGGCGAGTTCTCAACGACCGCCGCGGACAACGAAAACGAGTTCCATCATTTTGCGAGCGAAAACACGCGACGTACGAACACGTCCGGTAGGCTCGGGCGATGGACGCCGGACGTCGCGTGTGTCGACAAAGCGTACAACGGCAAAACATCGGAGACGAAAACTTTTGTCCCGTATTGTTGCGAAAACAACGTGTCGTACAATAGTAGAACCTTGTTGTGAAACTGTTTTGATTAAGGAAACTTGTTTCATGACATCCCTTCGGACGAAATGAAAAATTACAAAAAGAAATCCATTCTAATCAAAACTATTATCAAGATGATAATAATGATGATTATTAAATAGTTTTAATCATAAATAATTATAAAGTACGAGGGAAGCGTAATATTTGGTTTTATTTTATTTTTTATATTATTAGTTTTTATATTGCAATTTTATAAATATTATATATTGTTAAAATTAAATATTTCATAAACCATATCAACTATTGAGGAAAGTCGCATTAAAATAATATTTAACAATTTACACTGTTGATGCAATATGTTATTAATTTTAATATTACAATTTTATGTACAATTATTAAAAGTTTACAAAAAAAAAATGTCTTTTTCTTCGAAAGAAAAAAATTTCTTCGAGTAATTTGTCGAAATCCAAACTTTGAACAACAAAAATATATGATGACTCGTGGTCAGGGACTAGTCAGTGGCTCTAAAATTCTTATCCGGCAAATAAGATTTTTCCAGGCCATTTATAATATTTGAGGCGACTAGTTTTGAACTGGGTAAATACTGAATAGATACCAAATATTAATACTAAATACTTATACTTAATAAATACAAGATATTATGCTATTTACCGTACGTTCGATTAGATAATATAATACATACCAAAAATTATTATAAATATTTAAATTTTAATGTAATACCATGATACAATGTCCTCTAGTAATCAGACATATCATAATTGTATTATAGTGCATTGCTATTGTGCTATCAGTACATACAACTATTTGAATTGAGTTGAAACTAATAAATACCAATATAACTTGTAAAGTTATAACATACTGATACTGAATGATTTAAGTACAAAAGCATAAAACAAAATATAAACAATAGTTTATAACAGTAAAAGCAATGATCTTATTATAAATCATGTAGCTAATTATGTAGTCAACTATAATAATTGTTAACTTAAAAGTTTGCTTTTAGCAACCAGCTCATCAGTAATCATTATCCAAGTCCATACGAATGTTTTTTTTTCAACAGACATAAGCATAAATTCTTCCAGATGATGGTTGATAAACCAATACTCGTAAAACGTTGAAGTGAATTACTAATTTCCAAATACATAATGCATACATTTTACAAATTGACGGTTTTACAAATCACTCGGAAAGCTTAAAAACACGATTTCATTTACATCACGTTGAAAAGAACAAATACGTTCATCATGGTTTTTACTTCCATACGACAGTAACATCGTGTTTAACAATCGGTTATTTGTTATCACGTCCACGGTATTCTACGACGTCCGTGCACGAAGTGGACTAGCTCGTCACGTGCTCATTACGCGGTTGTAAACAATAAGAATTACAAGCATAAGATTTTGTCGGCCGCTCGATTCGTTTAACATTTCATCCGACACGAAATCAATCGGGCTAATCAATACTGTCAAAAGACACCGGGCGAGACGTCCCCGCCGCTCGTAGTGTTCGAAACTCGCGCGAATCCGGTAAAACATTGGTCGGAACAATAATTTTGTTTTGGTTTTGGCTGGTACACCGGAGGCCCGTCAACGAGAATATCCTCGGTCGCGGTATCCGCCGGGCGACGCGAAACGATATCGTTCCAGCCCGTAGACGGCGCGTTATCTATGTTAGCGAACATAAAAACATAAAAACATAAAAACATATATATGTGTGTGTGTTTTTATTGTAAGACACGTCGTCTCGCGTCGGCCGGCAGCTGAAACCGGCGAACGTGATTCCGTGGCGAATCCGGTTGTCCGCGTGCTGACGACGAGTAGTAGTGGGAGGCACGAACGAGATATACGTGATCCAATATAGCGTGCGTGTGCGCCGAAACGTTCTCTCCGCGAGTGCGCGCGTACGCGGAAATTCTGTGACGGCGGCGGGGTTTCTTTTTTTCCCGCTGCCCCTCTTTCCTACACGTTCCCTTTGTCTGCCGTCTCTTTGTCGTGTCCGACGACGGAGTTCTTCGTTTGGCGGACGCGCGTTGTATTTTCTACGGGCACGGTGCCCGCGAACAGCTGACGCACACGAATACAACCGCCGCACGTACGCGTTTAATAATAATAATAATAATAATAATAATAATAATAGCGTCCCCCTCGCGGCGCATTGTGTGCGTGTGTACGCGCGCGCGCGCGCGCGCCTTCCCGTCCTTTTCTTCTTTTCGCCCGTTCGTCTTCGTCTCGAAATATAACGTCCGCCCGCCGTTGCGCGTGTCGTCCCCTTGCAGCTGGTCGCCGCGGCGCGAGAACGACAAAACGAACAAACGTCTACGGCATTTCCAGTCCGTCGTGGACGCCGCCGCACGGCAAACATGGCGTTCGCTACACGAACTTACACGATAAACGCTTCGCGCGCGCCCGATTATTTTCAAATCCTCAAAATCGTTTTCATGATCACGGAACGTTCGCCGGCCCCCCCCCCCTACCACGCAACATCGCAGGCACAGTGTCTTTCAAGTTTCGCGACCGAAATAATACAAAAACACAACGCAATAAAACGTTTTTCAAAAGATACCGCCATGAAGATGATCAATGCGCTTTCGCGCGTTCGAAACGATTTTCGAAGCGCTTTTAACCACTCCGATTGAGGTACCTCTCCGAAACACGCATTTTGAACGCATCGACTATGCTTCCCTCCACGCGATTGATTTTTGACTCGCGCTACCAGAATGACGTCGCCGGGCGCCGAATCGGCACTGTATGGCGCATGACCCACGTCGGTTCGAGTTGTTTGAGCCGATGTGTGAGAGACTGCGTTGTCGCGGTGGAGAATAATGTCCCGTCTTCGGCGGTATTTTTTCCTTAATTCTCCGGAGACTTCTGGCGAGCAAACGGCCGCGTGCCGTTCAGAATTCGTACGTTGTTCTGATGGCACGGTCGTCACATGTCCAGTTACGAACGGAGAAACAGGCGAACAACTTTTGTTAGATTTGGCTCATCTCGAAAGACCCAACCAATCTACTGCTGTTTTCATTTTCTGGACCATGTGCATAAATCCATGATTCGACCTTTCACGATCCTGTAGATATATTTTGAAGTACCACGACATCTATTTTTTCAACATTTCTGTACGTAGATTTACAAGAGTTTTTTTTTTTTTTGAGCGGTTGTCAAATTCTGTGGGATCCAACACGATGATCAAATCTTTTTATCGACCAAGCGTTCATGTGATATTGAATATACAATGACGGAACTCATGCCTAGGGACGCCTCAGTCTCACGATAAGTCACATGACGGTCTAGTTTTATCGTCTAGCGGTACGGCATCGATGTTTTCTGGCAAAATCGCCGATTTTCGACGACCTTCACGAAATTCATCCTCGAACGAACGACCACGGTTAAATTCAAAAAACCAGCGAAACACGGTGGTCCGGTCAGTGGCGTACCTGTGAAATATTTTTGGGGGGGGCAAAATATTAAATACCTTATTTTAAAATTATTAAAATGTAAAAGTTTAATAACATTATTCTATATATTAAATTAAACTATTATACTAAAATAATTAATTACCTATAATACAAAATCTAAGTTTCTTTTTTTAGTACCAGCAAACATATTAATAACTTCATCAACTTGAATGACTCTATGCCTATGAATATTAAGTAACGCTAACCCAACTAAGCGTTCTTCGCCCATATTTGACCTTAACCAAGTTTTTAGTCTAAATGTAAACATACAAAGTAATGTTAATTAATATAACTATTCATGCATGGTGCAAAAGCATATGTCAAAATCTATAAAAATACAAATTGATTAATTTTAATAAATTAAAACATGGAACTACGTCCATGCTCTGTTTACGAGTATGGGTATAATGTCTATGGTGAAAATAGATATCAATTTTAACTTTTAAACGATAAAGATAGATAACATCAGCTATCACCTGTCTTATGTAAAGTTTACAAACGTGGAAAAAAAAGTTATTGATAAAGTTCTAATGTGATTAAACCATTACTTTTAATATTAATTTGGTCAAATTATGATATAAATAGATTGATAAGTCATATCAAAATTCTATAACGGAATATCCACACGCTTGTATTGTAGAAAACATATAATAAAAAATAAATATGCATTAAGCAAACGAATAAAAAACTTCTCGGGGGGGGCAAATGCCCCTGTTGCCCCCCCCTAAAGTACGCCACTGGGTCCGGTGTGGTGGTAATTCATCATCAAAAGTCGAAACATGCTGATCGACACACTGATGTTGAGTTAATCCACGTCGAAAATCGTAGTAAATCATCGTCGTACCGAAATTTTCACGATTTTATTTCATTTTTCGGCCGACACGTATTTTTTGATCCAGCTCTGACCACTCTGATCCTACGGTATTCGAATACGGGACCCGGCCAAACCGTCAAACATTCCGTTGGGAAATTTAAGTTACAAAATGTAACTCTATTTATATTGTATATTGTATATTTATATGTGTATTGTTTACTTGGTCTCCAGTCCTTTGTTTATATTTAAAAGTCGATAAGTTACTACTATCCTATGTTTTCCAAAACTTCAGAAAATTATGGGTTAGATACCGCTTATTATTATACTTGTCTAGGGTTTTCCTCTGACTGTATACTGAAATTCACAGAAGAAATCAAATTATTATCAGATTATAAAGCATGTTGTTGATGATAGAAGAACGTATAAGAGGAGGAATAACTCTAGGAAGCAAACGCTACTCTTAAGCTAAACATCTTAATTTGTCCGACTATGTTATAAAATAAAGAAAACATATATATTGCTTATAATGATGCTTGTAACTTGTATGGATGGTTTATGAAACAAAAAATGTCATTAAACGAGTTCAAATGGTATGGCGAAGATTGATATTCAGCATTACATTTATTAGAAGAACTCGATGAAAATTCGGAAATAGGACTAATTTTTGGTATTGATATTTCATATCTTAAAAATGTGTAAAACTTGCATGTTAAGTTACCTTGCTTATCAACAAAAGAATGTCCGCCAGGTAGTAAGGTGTCTAAATTACTGATTACATTAAATGATAAGAAAAATTATGTGGTTCATAATTAAATGATTTAAACTATAAAACAAGATTTTACCACAGACTATAAGAATAATCTAATTATTGTTATAGTCAGTAATTTTACTTACAAGCCAATTTAAATATTATTAAGCAAAGCAATTTTTCGCTGATAAAAACCAAAAGTACTAAATTCTATTTTTAAATATTTCACCACAGAATAAATTAAATCAGAATGGATACTGATAATAAATTACATGGACTCTTATGGGAGTAAGGTAATTTGAACTAAATTGTACAATATAAATAATAATACATTTCTATACATATACACTCCGTTCTGTGTTATTTTTTTTTTCTTGTCGAGAAATTGATTATTTTTCAATGATTGAATTTTTCAAAAAAAATTAAATTTCGCAAGTTTCGGTACAGAATTTACGACAAAACACGTGATATTATTAATAACACCATTGATTATAATCAATGATAACACATACAATGAAATAAACAAACGTTTTAAAACTATGGATTTCTGCGATTGTTGTGTATTATAACATCGTAAGAGTGCATGACAAAATAAACATTGACAAATTCGCAGCATAATACGGCTCACGTTTATAGACTTATGACAGTTATAGACCGCGAACTGGATTTTAAAAATATGTTATCGTGCGGAGTGAACATAAAAACGTCCCAACTACAATTGATAAGAATGAACGACAAAAGACCACACGGTGGCGAAAAACCGTATTTATGTGATGTTTATATGGAAACCTTTGCACAAAACTGCAATTTAACGAAGCATATGAAGATTCACAGTGGAGAAATGTCGTACTCATGTGATGTTTGTATGAAATCTTTTACATTGAATAGCAATTTAACGAAACACATGAAATTCACAGTGGAGAAAAACGGTATTCATGTGATGTTTGAATGAAATCATTTTCGGAGGGTGGCACTTTAATGAAGCATAAGTGAAACCACAATTGAAAACAATTTTTGTGATATATATACAGAATGTTTCTAAACTCAATATCGTAAATTCGTATACATATTCAGTGGGATGAGACAATGACAAAGGTTTTGAAATTTTTCTTCTATTATTAAAACTTAAGTTTTTACATTTTTATTCATCGAATTTTGATATAAACGTAAAAATACATACACCATAGTATTTCTTGAAAATTCTCATATGAACCGATATGTCACATCATTTTTTTCGGCGTAGCAAAGTTGGACGTCTCGGGCGAAAATGAGCAAATATTATGTGACATGTAGGGATGGAAAAAACATCAATACTTTTGAAACATCGATGTTTGAAGTAAAAAAGATCGATATTAAACATCGATGGTGTAGTTCCGATATTTTGCATCAATGTTAAAACAATACCGATGTTTTAATTTCGGTGTTTATTTGTCTTCGATGTTGTTATGAAAAATATTCTTTTATTACACCGTGATTCATACATACAATTGGACAAATTAAAACAATTTTCAGTGGTAAACACTATTAATGAGGTTATTAAAATTTACTATAATCGTGGTTGTTAATCACTAAGTATCACTTAGGTACCTCTATTATATTAGGTATAACTATTTGTAATAATATGCGTATAATTCAATTTTAAATCTTATTTTATATATTGTATTTTGTATATTTTTTCGATTCAATTAACAAATTCCCATGTAGTCATATAAGTTATATATATTTATATATAGTTAGATTATAGATTGAATTGAAGAAAACTCAAATATCCTTTATAATTTAATTAAAAATATATATCATAACAAAATAAATGTACATTTAAAATTTTAGAAATTATTTAATCAAAAATTTTAATACTCATATATATACAATTAAAAAATACAATATATATTTTATTTTAAATAAAATACATAATATAATAATCAATAGATCCTGGAGGATTTCCGGTGGCGAAATGGCTATAGTTTATATTTATTTCCTTTATATTTCGAATAAAGTTTAAAATTAACGATTATTTTACTAAATACATCAATTTTTTTACTAAATACATCGAGTTTTTGACATCGATTTTTATTTAAACTTCCGATATTGTTAACATCGATGAATTGAAAGAAACACATCGATACATCGATACATCGATGTTCTCGAAAAAATTGCTATCCCTAACAACAACCCAACGGTGGTATGACAACGCAGAATCGCCAAATCCCCCGAAACATGAGTAACCGTCGACGTCCACAGGAAATACTAGGATTATTAGTTTAGAATTCTGTATGCATAACAAGTACATAAAATTTGGGACGGTACGATGGGCAAACTGAATACCTGACTTGTAAACGTAACGGAGCTGCTACGTCACTGTTCACGTCCGATCGTATTTTCGGAACGAATGCAGTTTAGCCCGTATTCTTGAACACACTGAACTTTAATAACGTTTTCGGAATTGGACGCTCACACAATGGAATTTTTTAGTTCAAACCATTCCAAAACGTGATTTTACCCAAAGTGTAAAGAATCCAAACAAATCGGTATACTTATGGCATTGACGTGTACGTCATGGAGATATCATTCATAGTCCTCGAAGAAAAATAAAGGAAGGCCGTCCGTTGATTCTCGAATAGTAAACCGCTGTTGTTGATCTCGCGGAAGCCGGAAAATGACTAGTTACAAAGTTATATATAACTAGTGACCGGAAATTTCTCTAGCTTGGTACATAACCCGTTGCGCAGTTGATCGTTCGCGTACCTGGTTTTGGATATTTACCAAAGTGCTGATTTTTCGGCAATACGATGTTAAATGAAAACCAAAAAAGAACTGTATAAATACGTGTTCGTCTCATTTAAATATCGTCGAATTCGAATAACGTTTTCGACATTCGCCGGTCATATCCCACGCGCAGCAGACAAAAGACGACGACAAAGCAATTGTTATGTTACAACGTAATACGATTTCGTACAACACGATGTTGCCCGATCGAACGTCCGTATTTCTACGTCTATATTCTGTTAGTATAACGGTCAAGACGACAAAATAAACTCATTTTCAAAAACCGACTACGATCTACTGAATTTCCGTCAACGATCGAAATCGAAAGCAATCGGTCGACGAACAGAAAACCTCGTGGGATCCTTGGAACACAACCGTTTTAGTCGCGCCGAAAGTATTCCGATCGGTTTTTCAGTATTTTTAAAAATGTATAATTCGAATGATCGCGTATTTTACACAAAATGATCATTTTACACAACATCGAAAGTTCATCATTTATTACTCATCAGAATTCATATTTTCAATTAAATATTTAGGCTAATAGTAGACTCGTAACTATTGAGTGATTTCCTACGATTGTCTTTAATTTTAAACGGTTTATTTGTTTTTATCGTGCAATAAATTTAAAGTTTGCAGGTTTTCAAACGAAAAATAAATACAGATATCAATGACGTGTCCATTAAGACATGACCCCCACCACATTGTTCATATAAATGTAATAATATAGTATATTTTATTCAATTGAAAAATATGCTACGGATTAATGCTTTTAATTCTTATCGATTTGGTTAATAGCAATTTGTCAAAACGAATGTTTTCAAATTTAAATATTTTATCCTAACCAATCGATATAAAAAAAAGATATATATATAAGTGTAAATTGTTGTTCATCTTTTGACATTTTATGTCTTTACTTTGGCACATTATAATAAAAAACCGTCACGAAAAAGTGTCCACCAAAAAGTGTCCACGAAAAGCGTCACCTAAATTAAGATACTCACTGGGGACTGTCACGAAAAAGCGTTAAAGAAAAAAAACCTAAATCTCCCTTATGGTTTGTTTCCATAGCAACCATTGTTTAGGTTTTGAAAAAATTTAAATTTGAATTTGAAAAAAAAATGTTCACACATAAGACATAAAATGTGTCACGGACTCGTATGCGTCAATCATTTTTCTTAATAGGCTTATATAAAATGTGTGTGTGTGTATGTGTGTTTGTGTGCGCGTGTGCATGTATGTTATGATAACACTTTATTGATTTTAAATTTATTCTCCCCCTTTAAATATCCTGGATACGCTATTGTGACATTTATTTAACGCGGCAAAAAGAATTTGCGCGCGGCGAACACACGTAGAGGACAAGCGCCAATATTTATTCATTTAAGTGCGTTAAGATATCGTTTTTCAACGATTCTTCTCGCGTCCACCACCGCAAACTGTACAACGATACGGTGGTGGTGGGACAAATTTGAATCGAGAATTCCGCCAAAACACAAGTAATCGTTGACGTATATAGCGAAAGGCGATTACTCTCGTAGGCACGTCGCCTGACGATTACCAAGATACCGTGTGTTGTAAAACAATATCAACCGTAAATTAAACCACTTACCTGTCTAGTGAATAAACGTTACGTGTTGTATAATTGCTAACATCCGATCGTAGTCTACCCGGTGAAGTCCATCGCAAGGAGAAAAGATTACTTATCGTAGATCTACTAATCGTGTCACAACGTTGAAAAGTTGTTAACAAATTTACCTGTACAAAAATGATGATATTGAAAAATGTTTAACTAAAGACAATCAAATTACATAGATGCTTGTCAGATATAGGACAATACCATCTGTATCCCACGGATCATACAATTATTATAAAAATATATGAAAATATCATATGCACCTTCGGTTACATAAATACAATAACTACATATGCCAAAAATAAAAATAAAAAAAATACAATACAAAAGTGCGCGTCGATACTGTCTTCAAACCAAATTTTGCAGCGACCACCATGGCGAACTGTACAGCATACCGACAATTGTGCGACAATTCTGCTTCACGAATTCCGACGAAACTAGAATAACTGACGACGTGCTCAGAGAAACTGAAATTATCAGTACATATTATAAAATATAATTTTACAAACTACTATATAAAATATAACAAAATTACATCGATCCTGGGACGGTACAAATGGTAAACCGAACTCGCTCTTAGACGCGTTGTCAGGCAAAAACCTTAATATCAAATTTAGTAAATTAACACCGACTGTAAAAAGAAACCAAATAATACCTGACTCGTGAACAATCGTAAAGAAACGAAACTGCTCACATCCTATCGTATTCTTTTTGACGAAAACTATTGCGCGTAGAACCCATATGTTTTGTAGATCTTCTTCACGAGGAACATCGTTGAGAAGTTCTCAGCAAAGTTACTCATTGAAACATGCCGATGATCTCAATTGTTTTTACTCGAAACAATAAAATCACATACATGCTTGTCAAACATATCAATTTACATAATACTAAATATTTAACACAATGTTAAAAAAAACCTATATATTGTTTCTTGTCATTATATATGTAGTAATACAAAAAAAAAATAAAAAAGGAATTAAAAGATTAAATGGTGAAAGGAAAAATAATGGGGAGTATGAAATGATTTTAACTAACACGAGTCAAGGGGTGTGAATTCAAGAACCGTCTTACCTGTTCAATAAGAAGTAATAACAATAATATCATGCAAGTATAAAATAAGTTTATTACATTTTTTATCGTCTCGAAGATTTGTCTGTTGCGGATTTCAACTCTTGCGGACAATTTTTTTATTAATTAAGGTAATAACTTGTAAATCAAACAGAATATGAAAATGAAAGGTTGGGAAGCCGTCTTTGACTTGATGCAAAGTCAGCACCAAGAATAAAAACAACTCAAAAAACGATGATTTCCACGTTGTAAGAAATTAGAGTCGCCTAATTTCGGAAAACCGATCTGTTGAGTCGTTCTTGGTAAGTGTGCGTATACTCTCAGGTAGACAGAGACGGTCTGTCTGTCAGGTGGACAGAGACGATCTGAGTGCCCTCTGAAAGCTGAATGGTGTATTTATCGATATTTTTTGAAGGACATATACTAAGATTTCGATCCCACAAGGATCACGCTTATTTATTTTTCTATTTTCTGCGAATTTTGCGCAGTCTAAAATTTGTTCGTAGTGTCACAAATCTGCGACCTTTGTGTTCACCTGATTAAATATGTGTGATTCATTTCGTTCTTCCTTCTTTTCTCTTCTTCTTTTTTTTTATATATATTTACTATTTCTGTTATCAAGTATAATACTCTTTTGTTTTTTAAATTAATTGTTTTATATTAAAAATCATATTGAAGTATGATAGCGAATTCTTCTTATGGGACTGAAATGTTTTATGTGTATTATACAAATATGTAAAATACGGATTAAATTATATGTGTTTATAAAATTACGTTTTTTGTTATTCCTATAGGGGATTTATGATCGGCGTTCCGAGAAAATTGAGCTCTAATATATTTATTAAAATATAAACTAAAATATGTGTTCATAATAAAAACTAATACAGAAGTAGTTGTTAAATATTACAAATTCATTTCCAAATAATTTTTGTTATGATATGAACGTATGTTATTACATGCATTTGTTAAAGTATAATCTATAAAAGTTTATTTTCTTTTACATGGTCTCAGTTATGATATGAGTGCATATCATTACATATATAAGAGCACATAAATAACGCATTTCAAAATCTTTGGACTTATCAACATCCACGAGCTGTACAACAACCAAGCAGAGATGCGACAATGCCGATTCGCTATTTCTGGCGAAACACTAGTACCCGTCGACGTGTAGTAAAGACAGTCAATGTCCGATTCGTACGATCATGCGTTCGTACGATCGTTAATTTTTATTAAAAACTAACAAACGCAAGACAAACACACGTCGACGAAAAGTCACCAGATTTTTTTTTATGCATGCTACGATATCGTTATTCGGCAAATTTGCACAAGTCTAGCCTTGTAAATTGTAATGATATGCACTCATATCATAACTGAAACCATGTAATAAAAAATAAACTTTAATAGATTATACTTTAACAAATACATATAATAACATACGCTCATAGCATAACAAAAATTATTTGGAAATGAATTTGTAATATTTAACAACTATTTCTGTATTGGTTTTTATTATGAACACTTTTTTTAGTTTATATTTTAATAAATATATTAGAACTCAATTTTCTCGAAACACCGATCATAAATCCCCTATAGGAATAACAATAATAGTAATTTTATAATCACATATAATTTAAAGCGTATTTTATATATTAGTATAATATAGTTAAAACATTTCAGTCCCATAAGAAGAATTCGCTATTTGACTTCAATATGATTTTTAATATAATACAATTAAATTAACAAACAAAAGAATATTATACTCGATAGCAGTTATAGTAAATATATAAAAAAAAGAAGAAGAGAAAAGAAGAAAGAACGAGACGAATCACACATATTTAATCAGGTGAACACAAAGGTCGCAGATTTGTGACACTACGAACAAATTTTAGACTGCGCAAAATTCGCAGAAGATGGAAAAATAAATAAGCGATAACCTTGTGGGACCAAAATCTTAGTATATGTCCTTCAAAAAATATCGATAAATACACCCTCCAGCTTTCAGAGGGCACTCAGATCGTCACAGTCCACTTGACAGACAGACCGTCTCTGTCTACCTGAGAGTATACGCATACTTATCAAGAACGACTCAACAGATCGGTTTTCCGAAATTAGGTGACTCTAATTTCTTACAACGTGGAAATCATCTTTTGAGTTGTTCTTTATTTCTTGGCGCTGACTTTGCATCAAGTCAAAGGCGGCGTCCCAACCTTTCATTTCTTATTCTGTTTGATTTACAAAGTTATTAACATAATCAATAAAAATAAATAAATTGTCCGCAAGAGTTGAAATCCGTGACAGGCAAATCTTCGAGATGACAAAAATGGTAATAAACTTATTTTAAACTTGCATGATATTATTGTTATTATTTCTTATTGAAAGGGGGTTACCCTTTTTATATTTTTTTTGTTTTACTACAAAATGATCATAGACCGTAAAGGAGACCACGTACCTGACTGGTGAATTAATGAAAATGGGTCGCCAAACTGCTCATATCCGATCGCTGTCTATCTCACGAATATAATTGAGTGGAGAAACGATTTCATTCGTACATCTACTACAAAAGTTACTAAGTTTAGAAAAACGTAATAAATTTTTCGATGCAAAATACTGATATTGTAAAATGTTTCAACTCGAAACATTCTGCATAGATGATCGACAGACATATGACAATACATTTTGTATCCCATAGATCATAGTATTATTATATAATATCCCACAGTTCATAGAATTATTATAAAAAATTCATACGCAATTTCGTCTACAACAATCTTAATCGCTATTAAAAAAAAAAACCAGATGTTATTGATTGACATTAAATATATGAGTACGCTACAATTTTGTATTTCGACATATTTCCATGCGTTCATTGCCGCCAGCTGTACAACTACCAGGCGGGGATTCAAATACGCTGAAATCGCAAACTCCGTCGAAACACTGGTAGACGTCGACGTGCATTAACAACAAAAAGTCCGATTCAAACAGTCGTCAGTTTTCATAAGAGTACATGTTCGCGGCAAGAACACGTCGACGACAATCGACAAGATTTTTATTTTAACGCGTAAAATTTTCTACTTCGACAAATTTTCTCGCGTCCACCGCCGTCAGGTGTACAACTAAGGATGGCAAAAAAACATCGATACTCTTGAAACATCGATGGTGTAGTTCCGATGTTTTGCATTGATGTTAAAACATTACCGATGTTTTAATTTCGATATTTATTTGTCTTCGATGTTGTTATGAAAAATATTCTTTTATTACACCGTGATTCTTACATACAATTGGACAAATTAAAACAATTTTCAGTGGTAAACACTATTAATGAGGTTATTAAAATTTACTATAATCGTGGTTGTTAATCACTAAGTATCACTTAGGTACCTCTATTATATTAGGTATAACTATTTATAATAATATGCGTATAATTCGATTTTAAATCTTATTTTATATATTGTATTTTGTATATTTTTTCGATTCAATTAACAAAATCCCATGCAGTCATATAAGTTATATATATTTATATATAGTTAGATTATAGATTGAATTGAAGAAAACTCAAATATCCTTTATAATTTAATTAAAATTAAATATCATAAATTTGTACATTTAAAATTTTAGAAATTATTTAATCAAAAAATGTTAATACTCATATATATACAATTAAAAAATACAATATATTTTTTATTTTAAATAAAATACATAATATAATATTGATCCTGGAGGATTTCCGGTGGCGAAATGGCTATAGTTTATATTTATTTCTTTATATTTCAAATAAAGTTTAAAATTAACGATTTTTTTACTAAATATATCTATTTTTTTACTAAATACATTTATGTTTTACCAAATACATCGAGTTTTTGACATCGATTTTTATTTAAACTTCCAATATTGTTAACATCGATGATTTGAAAGAAACACATCGATACATGGATACATCGATGTTCTCGAAAAAATTGCCATCCCTAGTAACATGTCGATTCGAAATTTAAAATCATATTTCCTTGTGTGTAGTGCCTAAGATATACAGTGGCGTCATTTCACTTTTGTCTAAAGTTTAGACTCTAGACTATAGCAGATATTTCGTGATGTTATAATAGTAACAAATAACGTATTGACAACTAACGTTTTTCAAGAGCGCCGAATTGTGATTGAGCAAACTGGGCCAAATGCAAACGAATCGCCCACTCCCCACCTAAATGACGCCACTGTATATATATATACACATAATTATTTAATTAAAATAAAATATTAAATAGTACCTGGAGACGAGGAGATTAAACAAGGTTTCAAAACGTAAGAAAATCTTTTTAAGGAGTCTAAATTTGGAAAATTTCATTAGGCGTGAGTACTATCGCAACCATTAGAATTGAATAATTGAGCGTCAGTTGTATTTATGTTTTGAATTTTATGATGTGTATTAGGATTTGTCGAGTAATTTCCGTTACCTGCTTGGGACTCTTCGCCCACTAGCTTTTATTTGCAAATACAGTATGTGAACTATTACTGTCTATTAATGTACTTAAATATATTTGTCCCTTAAACTACGTACTTATCCAGGCGCGGATTCAAATTTATATTACGAGGGGGGAGGGGGCGAATATTGCACATTCAAAAACAAAATACCGTTCTAGCATATGTGTGCATACGTGTGTGTTTAGTGAAATGAAATACAAACGTATTCTTGATTTAAACAATTATTTTGAACTCGATAAATGCCCGGGACTGTAAAAATTACGACAAAATATTTAATAAACATACACGACGCGATGATGTTCATTACTGATTGCTATTTACTATCGAATGGCCGTTCCTCCTACAAACATTGAACAATGATCGCTGGAATTTCCCCTAAACTTTATGAAATCTATTGTATTATTATATTATATTAGATTTTTAATAACACCCCTCCCCCCCAGCACTCTAAAAAAGCTTGTTCTTTTCCTTTAACATTTTGAAATATCATTCCATTGATTTTGTGCACACGAAGCTAAAATTTAATATTCATAAATACATTTATTGTAAATACAAATTATTATTACTGGTTCGATTTTATTAAAGTTCTTTAAACCGAAAAATATAATCGCCGTTCCAACGACTTCAAATTCTGATCCTGATGAATCATCCGTGGGTAGATTACCGATAATAAAAAAACAAAAACAAAAACTTGATGAGTCACAATCGACGGCAAATTTTAATGCGAGTTTTATCTATTGATTTTATAATATCGAAATTCTACCAGGAGGAGTGTTTTGGATCGTTGCAGTCATATCTCGTTTCCGATAACAAATAGCGTCTAGTTGGTACTTTAGAGAGGTCGTTTTTCAATTTTCTAAAAAGTACCTAGTAAAAAACTGCACGGGAACAATTAAAGAAGTTGTGAATTTTTTCCGCATATCCAATAAAGCAGGTCAGGTTCTAAAGAACCATATAATATCAACACACGTGGGCGCAATAAGAGACGCGTCTTCTTAAATTCAGTGAAACACGTTGAGTAGAGCACTTGGGGGATTCTCTCAGTTTTTTTTATGATGCATACGAATATATTTGTTCATTAATTTACTTCTTAGTTATTATGTTAATTCCATTGAATAATAATATGATTACTATATTTGATATTCGTATTATTGAAAACTAGTAAAAAAAGTATTGTAAAAGTATTTTTTTATGATTTTTTATCTATGGTCCCCAGGTATACCGATTACAAGCGATCCCCTTCGTTCATTTGAAAATTGTTGTAAAAGGACGCCAATATTTTTTAAATGTAATAGAGGAGCTCTGTCCTCATGCGTCCCCACAATACAAGCACCGCTTCTAATTTATTATATATATATATATATAGTATATTATCTATGCCTATAGTGCGGTCAACCATTCAGTTTTTTTTATTGATCCTACAACGGTCATACAGAACCAAAGTTCCAAACAACAGAATGTTTTTGGAGACATATTTAAATCCAAGTATGGAATATATCGAGACAATTTCTGGCTTTATGTGGAAACTAAAGGTAACGTAGTGCCCTTAAAGAAAATCTGACAATACTTGAAGACAGATATATTATCAACAATACATAAAACAAGTTGTACTTTATATTTTAATGCATCATGTCTATTGATAAATTACATTGCAATTGATAGGTTAGGAACGGTAGCATATGTGACACATTAACGGTTTTCGATACGCCTAACATATATATACACATACAGGAGGAACGTACAATATTTACATTTATACGTGACGGTTCATAGCAAATCGGGGAATATTTTAGATTGCGATCGTGATTCTTGTAGGCTGTGGCTGCTGATTTGATTAAAACATTTGAATTTTTATCAAAAACAATGTTGGCATACTTTACATAACTCGATTTGTCCACCTGTTATTATTTGACGAAGTTAATGGGTATAATGTTTGGTTTATTTACTTTGAAGAGGATTATAACACATTTAAGAAACTCCACAGGTGAATTAGGACTATGGATTAGCCCTCATATCAATTAACGAAGAGGCATAAACATTGACACTGATATTGTTAATACCGGATATGTTTTACGATTAGATTTTAAATTGTATAATGATATTACTTTTATTATTTTTACAATTTTAGTTAAGGCTTTACTAAAATAGTGTATGTCACTCTACGATCTATCATCTGATTATTATTTTACAAGAATTATAACTTTTTTTTTTTAATTGTACCAATAAGAAGTTTTAACTTTTAATCAATTAAAAGCTCTTCAAGAAAACAAATTTTGGATATAGTCTTGCAGTAATAGCATTTACGAAAACATTTCGTAATTGTTTTTACAGTTACTATTTAATTCTGATTAATAATTTGCTTGTAAATTTAAACCGCTACAACTCTTTATAAGTAAATTATTTTAAAAAGCATTAAAGAATTTTTTTATAGAAAATCATGACACAAAAACTCATCTTAGAAAAAAAAAAAACACACATTGGTAAATCAACTACCAAACTACCCACTGACTTAGGGTAATACGTGTATATAAATTTTTTTTCGAAACAAACTGCTACAAGTTCACAAAAATAATTAAAAAAAAAAAAAAATCCAATGCACATTTAGTCAGTAAGGGGAGGGAGCAAATGTAGGCGTATCGTTTAATTTATTATTATATGTTATATTAAACACAATAGATTAGCTGTTTGTCAGGTGTATAATATATATACACTGGGTTGTTTGACATACAAGTAAACATTGCAAAACATTTCTTTTAATATATGATTAAACGTTCTATTCCATTGTCTAAGGCATTATTAATCATTAGTTTATATTATTTTGCGACTTGAAGCATTTTTATAATACATGTCATATTGGTAATATGATATACAGCGGGAGGAAGAAAATAGTATCAAAGTATAAAATGAGTTCAGTTGTATATTGATTGAATATTATAACATAGGTAATATAGTTTTTTTAGAAGACATTGGTTTTGAGAAATGCATTTAGTTGACAGTATTGATATTGTTGTATCACAAAAACAATAAAATATTATTACTTTATAGTATATTACTAGAAGTTCTATAAATTAGGATGTAAAGCAAAAATCAAAAGAACAAAATTGGAAAAGCAAAATAAATTTATCTTCGTTTAATGATTTCATTAAATCTTATTTTAAACATGCTAATTATTTTCACACTACACTAAACGAAATGTTATCAGATCTCTTTTATTGCAACAGCAATACATAGTTGTTTGTTAGTGTTTTTGGGGTTTTCTAAGTGTTTTTGTGATTATTATGTTGACACGCTATTACTATGCTTAAAATGATTATTAGTTTATGTTTGGTATGATCGAGAGATAGGGAACGTCTTCATTGAATACAACAGACGGTTTTGTGTCCATTCTTCATCTTCAGTTTTGATTTCGGTCGGTACTTTTCTAAAAATGCTAGTTGCTTAGAATTAATAGCTCCTCTTCTTTTCCTAAACATATATTTTATTACAGAATTTGATACGGAAAACAAATAATATTGTATATGTATTTTATATATATATATATTATTTTATATAAATAAACAATAAGATACGCACTCTCTGATTAACTGAACAGCGTCTTCATATTTCAATCCAAGTTCGATTAAAGCCAGAGCAACTAAAACAGGTGCACGACCCAAACCAGCCACACAATGTACAGCCACACAACTGCTCTCGTCTGTGCGAAACTGATTACGCAATAATTCAAACCATTCTTCAATCAACTAAAAATAATATATAAATATATAATAAAGTAAAGAAAAGAAAAGAGAACATAAATAAAGAGTAAAAAGGATATGAAAAAAAAAATATATATATATATATATACACACTTAAATATACAAATAAAGCCAATGAGTATTACGTTGATTATAGAAAAACGAAAATATAAAAGTTGTTGTATATGCTTGTTTATTTCTACCATTTTCGACAAAAAGTCTTCATCAGGTTTAAATACAAATAAAATACAACAGAGGAATAAATTAAAAGTAAAATTATTTAGAAAAAATTGCAGAGAAATTAGATGGAAATTACCTAGAGAATGAATATTATAATTATAAATTATAAATATTAAACAATAAATAATATATAAATAAATTTATAAATAGTGTATAAATAAACAATAAATTATGAATATTATAATGAAAAAACATGAAGTTAGAAAAAATATATATGTAATAATAATAATATATCAAAAAGCAAAGAAATTGTGTATATAATGAAAGCAACTATGATGTGATATTAATATTGTCTAATATATATTGATATAAAATGTTATTTTTAATTATTATATATATATATATATATATATATATATATATTAAATATATATATATTTCATATATACATATGATAAAAATGTATACCACTTTAGTGTAATACAACTAATTGTTTATGAAAATGTGTTTTACCTCGTTTGCCGGAGATGTACCGTCATCATATGCCAAGTCGGTTACCACGATACCTTCCGCTTTCAATTCATCTACTTTGTATGTTGGTTCACAAACACGTACAACATGTTTGACGTTATGCCTCTTTAATTCCTAAAACAAATAATAATAAAATTAGATTTATTTCCATATATTGAACTGTTAATCGAAATATCATGTTATTACTTACAGCTATATAGTTTTGGATGATCTGATCATTAGGCCTGTCGGTGATAAGAAATCTCATGCCCTTATAGTCAATCTCACAGGGTGGTGGTCTTATATCTTTTTGACGCATTATAGCTTCGTTGCTCATTGAGTCAATTTATGATAATATAGAATAGGAAAATTAAATTAAATTTAAGGATTTAAAGGACTACTGTTAAGAAGTCTATAATCAAACTAAAGGCATATAACTGATCAAATCCTTAGTTCATTAAATAACTATAGAATTTTTGTTCTTATGACCAACAAATTATATTAAATTATCGAGGAAAACAATTCAACAATAAGAATAGATTAGGATCAATGTGATTCAACGAGCAAGCATAATATTTAAATAAAATTATTTAATATGCGTTCACATCCAATTTATTGTGTTGTGCCTGGCAATATTCACTGCTGTCTAACGACAAATCCATGAAACCAAAGGCTGCTACAGATTTAACAACCTGCAAACATATATGCAATAAATATCAATTAGATAAGAATAGTAAATCATTGTTTTTCGTGTTTATAAATGCTTATCTTATGAAATTGTTTACAATGGCTTAGGAAAATAAATTTTAATATTGCTTACAGAAATTAGATGTGTAAATATTATTTTTCTAAAAACAATTTATAAATCATATACGTAACATTACTATTTCACAATATTGTTGACTTAGTTGAACAAAGCCATTCAAAACGGGCTTTCAATTAAATGCATTTAACATGCCAAGTACATTTCATTAAGTGAATAACAACCAGTAATGCAATATTTAACTAGTCTATCCGTTTAAATTAAGTGCCGCCTAGTCATAGGCATAAATAGTGGGGGGGCTAGGGGGCTAAGCCCCTCTCTACATTTTGTATAGCCCTCCGAAAATTGATGACTGGCACTTATCAGTCAATATTGTTATATATTATAGTTTTTTTGAGGATTTTGAATTAGTATAAAAAACTCTTGTAATGAATTTAGCTGTCAGCCTCCTCCCCTCCAAATCGCAAACACTATTTGCGCCTATGCGCCTAATTAAAAATCATTAATCGTTTTCATACCTATGCACTTGTTCATAAAGTTACAATGCAAACAAATCACAACAGTATACTAAAAATAATTCAGAGATTCAATGTTGCATAATTAGATTACATTATAAGAATTCTAACAATTTCAAAATATATCTTACTTATAATTAATGTTATTTTAATTGTAAATCACTTTAACACACTTAAGAATTAACATTATCTTTTTTGTGATACTCTCATGATTTATGATTATACTGTATATGACAACCAACATCACTATAGGGTCAATGTAATCGTATTTAATTAAAGAAAAAAAATTTTCATTTAAAAACATAGGTGCAGATTAAACTAATTAAAATATTGAATAAATTGTGCTAAAAGTATTTTTTTACTATAAAAAAGTAATTAAATGTATTAAAATATGAATTATATTTATGATTATTGGGTAATAAATTACAAAAAAAAAAGTATCTAGGTTTACTTATATATAATTTTTGTAATGTGACAATTTTAATATATAATTAAAAACATATCAAATAGTAATTGTTTAAATTTTGATAGTGATATATTAAACATACAATTATTTGAAGTACATGATGAAAAAATGTAATTTGTACTATTAGATTAAAGTAATTACTTTTTAAAACTTATTTTGTTTTTATTAAAAACATATTGAACAATGTAAATATATTAAGGAATGTACATGAATAGAGAGATAAGTACCTGTCAAACTAATAATAATATTTACAAACTAACTACTTTTTCTCTGAATTGCTTTTAATTGGTACTTGTGTTGGTATAGATAGCATATATTTATATTTAAAACATTTTATTATGTAACTTCTATTTTTATATCTTAAACAAAATATACATGAAGGTTTTTATAATTATATGAATGAAATCACTTTCTAATTTTGATCTAGTAGGTAACTGAACAAAACAATAAACAAATTTGTAACAGAAATGTATGTATGTATTAATACTATATATACTTAGAAAACTTTATTACTTAATACACATGATTACATAATTAACACAAATAAAATAAATTAAAAATAGCTCTCTTTTAGTTTATAACAAAATGTTTTCATATTAACATAAACATAGCTATGGCTTCTTGTGTTTTGTGTCAATAAAAAAAAAAAAATATATTTAATTCTAAATTCATAAACACAAGAAAAAAACCATTTATGGTAAACATTTTTAAAAATATCATATTGATTTAATTTTAATTTTAGTGATCATTATAAATATTAACAAAAAATGAGAATTGAAGTGTTTAGTAATATTATATTTAACTTCATTTTAACTATGGTAACAATGATCATTTGAAATGTTGTAGACAAATTGTGTAGAGTATTTTAACATTAATCCTGTTGACTTTAAACACCAATTTAGATCTATGTGATTTATTGGTTGCCAAAATTAAAAGTTTAATTAGTTTCTTTTTATATTTATTGAAATATAATTAATTCATTAAATAATACTCTATAAAAATTTTATTTAAATGAACACAATGCATTTTTATCAATACATAAGCAAATTAGTAGGGTTTTAAAAGTTTTATAAATATGTAAGGAATTTTTAAGTATTCTATTAGAATTGATAATAGATTTCACTTATTAAACCTAGCCTCACAGCTAAGACTAACAATAATTGTAAGATTATACAACCTACTTTTACTAAATAAATAAATACACCAGTACACTCTCTTTTTACTATAACATATTTATTACTTCTCCTACAATATGACAATATAATAGATACCTATTATAACTTTTCATTGTCATAAGATATATCAAACTATTTCTAGATAAATACAAATTATAGTATTAATTCAGTTATTTTAAATTTGTAATAAAATTCATTATAACCTTATCATAAGTATCTACTAACTTATTTATAATTAATAATGATTTATGACTATTAAAATGTCAGATTTTTATTATGTTGAACTGATATAGAAGTATTCATGTATCATTGGAATAAATAGCGAAACCTGAATACTCCTATAGGCACTGATAGGCAATTCAAAATGATAAATTAGGAACGCATTCTTGTTGGCCACTTCACATACATACTCTGGTAAAAAATGTTAAATAGAGAATTTTACAGCTAACGTTTCAAGCAATTAGTTTGAATATGAAATTTTAATTTTATTTTACGATCGAAATGTATTAGGTACTTATATCGTATCATTCCACATAGATTAGTAGACAATATTTTGTTGGAATGTGAGCTTTGGAAATAAAATAGGAAAAAAAATAGTAAAAATTGCTTTGATTATACATATTTTCTGAAATCAAACGATCGCTCGGTTAAATGGTTCTAGAAGAACATCAAAGGTTACGGCGACAGGATACACTTGAAGGCAATTACAAGGTACACAACGTGGGTACGAGACGATCGACAGATCGGTGATGTACGTACCATGGGCCGTACGGAAATCGAATGACACTTCGTGTAAGTACTGGCAGCTCTTGTCATCAACACCAAGACGACTGACGAGGTGTCGACGGACAACGGCAGGGGCCACCTAGGATCAACCCCGCCCCTCCCCTCCTCATTATAACGGTAATAACTGACAACCCGCCCCTCGAACGATGTCGACGGTCGTCCGTCACATTTTTTTTGGCCAAATGCCGTCGTCGAATCGTCATCGTGACGCAGTCGAAAAACGAATCGTTTAACCGCGAAACAATTCCCGACACTCACAACGGTCATCCCTCACGTCCACCACCCCGGGAAACCGCGGGGTTTACGACTGACACACATACACGCTACGGCGGCGCAACGGATTTATTATTTCGCCGACGCTACTTACTCAATTATCCGGCGGACAAGAAATGTTTTGTCGACGATCGCGCTTACCTGCAGTTCTCGATGAATGACCATGGAAGTATACGTCGTTAAATCAACGGAAAAACTGTCGAAAACTGTACACATGCCAGGTACGGACGAATTTCCCGTTACCAGCCCGGGGTTTCAAATAACACGGGCGCACGAACGGAATGGACTGGTGGCCGCCGTCGTCACCGCCGCCGCCGCCGCCGCCGCAGCCGCTGGCGATCCGACGGCGGCGGCCAACACTACGCCCCTTATGACGGGCGGCGGGGGGGTGCGGAGGACGTGCGTGTCGGGTTCCGCGACGGTCCCCTCCCTCCCTCCCCCCCGCCTAACGATTTTACGGTCTCCGCAGTCGCCGTCGCGCTGCGCTCCGCTACTGCCGACGTTGTCCGCCCGCGATGACGTCACGGCCCGGCGCGTCGTTTCGACGTTTGGAGGACGCCGCCGGCCCGCGATTAACGCGAATAATGTGTTTTTGTTGTCGTCTTGTCGTCGACGTCGGACTTCTGTACCGTGAGAAACGGACGACCACGGTCGTGTGGAAAAACACGAACCGCAAACGGTATCGTCGCCTTTGTACCGTCGCGCAATTCGTGCGTGGCTCCAGTGCCGCCAACGATGGCCACGGCCCGTCGTCAACCGCACCGGGCGGTAACGGATCGTCGTCACAGACCGCGTTCCCTCTACGGGCGGAGTGAAGTGCGGGGGTGAAAAACGTCTGCGGACGATCGGTGCACACGGTAACCCGCCGCCCCGGCCCGTGGTTCTAACCTACTAACCCGGTCGAGCCGTCTCCGCGGGAGCGATGGTGCCCGCGACGACCGACGGGAGGGCGGCCTAGAACGTTGTCCCGAACGTCAGCCTGGCGGCTCCCCCTCCCCCCCCCCCCCCGACGATCGTTACGTCTTCAAATCGTTGTAGACATGAGATATGTATGTGTCGCGCTACTGATTGAATGTTGCGAAAGTTACACGGTCTTATCCCTCGACCGAAATCGTAATTGTTAACCGACATCTCGTTCTGATATTCGAAAATCGACGATCACGATGTACGTAACGCAAATGCACTTTGCACCGCACAGTTCGACTTAAGTTTAAAATATGTAACTATCAAAAATCGAAATAATATGCTCGTGATGATGAGACACGACTCGAATGTTTTATTTCACTATAATTGTATATAAATATATATATATGCATCTAGAATGTGGAAGTAAATTGAAATCTTGTTATTTCTCTTCAATACGTCAACGGTCTTTAATATCCTACAGTTACGGCACCGTGCTGAAGAGGGTCAACGCACGCAACCGAACTGCTATCGAATCATGGTCGGGGATGGTTCACGTCGTTCGGCTCCGGCGGCGGCCGTAGTAGGTACCGTTCGAACGGAGCAATTTCGACGACCGGGGGGTCGCCCACCTCGTACATTTTACACGCACACATTCGAGGCCAAACCGGTGTATTGATAAATACATGTACAAAGATCAATGGATCTGCACGACAAAATAATAAATATATATATATTATTGTGTGTGCATATTGTGTTTTTTTGTACATATTTTTCACAGCCGCCGGCCGGTACTACGCACGTAAACAGTCAAAGCAGCTCATTGCCAAAAACATCGAAAATGAAAAAAAAAAAAAAATGTTTTCGTACAAGAATAACGTTGGTCGAGTTATAGACACATACTACAAATACTCGTATATAACATAACGCGCGTTGCGTCGCGTGTCTTGTCGATCCAGTTTTTCGGTTTCATTGGAAAAAACGATACAACGTTAAATGTGTACCATTTACCGTCAAAGATATTATGTTCAGTGTGTGTGTTATGCGTGTACCTAAGAGATATGTTCGAGGACACGGCAAAACGCATTGTGAAAATATAAAAATTATAATTATTGTTGTTTATTCCGAGCCGTGTTCCAAAACTCGTGTATATATATATATATATAACAATAATTATCTCAAGACTTGGACGTACATAACGTATTTACCTATAATTGTGTTTTTCAATAAAAACATTATGCTTTTGTCGTTTAACATTTTAATATGGATATTTCTCATTGCGAATTCTCGCGGTATTATATGTATATCTCCCTAACGCATTAGAACGGGAAAAAACAAACGAACGTTACGATCGAGCACTTGTATGATATATTTAAATGTAACTGAGCGATATTCTGTCTGTCCCATATACAAACGTATAAATACCGAGCATTAAGTCGCATAAAACCGCCCACTAAAACGAACTAAATTAAATCGTTTAAACGTTTTAAACGCACAAGACTAAGAATAAAAACGATTACTTGGCTAATCACTCGTAGTATTGCATATTTTAACGATACATAATTTCGTCTTCTATTACCCGATCATGCCTACAAACTCGGACCGAATGTTTCCCTCACCGAAAGTATTGCGACCTTCCACATATTTTATTCGACTGTCCTGGTTCCCTACGTATCGAGTGCCTAAACTTGTTCAATTTCCTAAAATCTCTTGATATTTCTTCCAATCTCGTCTTCACTCTCAATACTGAATCCGAAATTACCATTAAGTATATAATTAGTTTTATAATGTAAGCTGGTTTTAATATATAATAATTGCATTGTTATCTGTTTGTTGTTTTTTTTATTCTTTTTTTCTTTCTTTCTAGTTTATATATTTATAATAAATATGTATTTATGTATTTATATTTATATGTATAATCTTAAAATGGTTCAGAATGTTGGGCGGTTGACAAGAAAATAGGACAGAGAATGAGTGTAGCAGAGATGAGAATGCTTAGATAGATGAGTGAAGTGACAAGAGAAGATAGGATAAAGAATGAATATATAAAAGGAAGTATAAAAGTAGTGTCGATCGAAGATAAGATGAGAAAGAATAGGTTTAGATGGTTTGGTTATGTTATGAGGAGAGAAAATTCGGAAGCTGTAAGAACGGTTACGGAAATGAACGTTGAAGAAAAAAGAGGGAAAAAGAAGACCGAAAAAGTGGTTGGATGCGATTGGGTGTGATATGAGGACTGCTGGTGTGTGCGTAGATGATGTGTCAAGTTGAGGTTTAGGACACAGGTGGCCTACCCCAAATAGCTTTGATAGAGTCGAGGGAGAAGAATCTTATAACTGTTAAGTTGCCATAGTGTACAGGTGTGGATCCAGAACTAAAATTTGGGGGGGGGGTTATTTTTTCAAAAGAACAAAAAGATAATACACAATAAAAAAAAAATCCCTGTAAAAAAAATTTAAATTGCAATTTAAGCGTATATCGGTTTTCAAGTAAACATAAAGGATCTAATCTTGATGTTTGTTGGGGGGGTCATGACCCCTATGACCTCCCCCCCCTGGATCCGCGCCTGATAGTGTATTACTAATAGATAATTAACAAAAAAATAAAATAAAAATTGCGTCGCGTGTTCGATATTCTTATGAAACGTAATAAATATAGTAATATAGTAATAATTCAGTAAACCGTACAACTAGAATGTTGAAGATAATAATGATGAAATATGTTTGGAATAGTCAAAGGCATATATATATATGTGTTACAGTAAATGACGTTATATTGAATTATAACGTTATTTAACGGTAATTAACGTTATTTGTTAACAAAGGTGGCGACTCTCGTGGTTTGCCGGCCAATTACGTTAATTACCATATAAAATGGGCAATATTTATGGTAACAATGTCTACTGGAAGTTATGTATATTCTCCATGGCGATACGGTGAATGTTATTAAAATGATTATTTATTATTGAACATAAAATCGTATTAAATATTTTATTCTGACGAAAAAAGAGAATATATGTATATATAAGGTTAAACTTGAAAAAAAAAGTGTAATATATCATTTGTAATACTTTTAATAAAATAATAAAAATAAAAATAAGAAAAAACTATAAATCAATACTCGTAGTTAACAAAAAAAAAAAAATGTATATATATATTAAATTAAGTCAATGAGTATTAGAAAAATAAAAAATATAGTGTTGTATACGATTTGTTTATTTACTACCGGTTTTGATTAAAAGTCATCGTCAGGTAGAAATTTGTTCATTTTTATTTTTTACTTTTATTGTATTTTCTTTTTCACTTGATGCCTGACGATGATTTTCCGTCGAAACCGGTAGTAAATAAATAGATTTTATGCAACAACACTATATTTTTTGTTTTTCTAAAACTCGTTGGCTAAATTTAATAAAGTTATATATATCTTTTTTGACAAACTTTTAGCCCAAAAATTTATAGATTATCTGATAAAGTCGTAGATAATCTGATAATCGTAGGGGATAATGAACAAGATTGATTTTATTCACTTTGGGTATTTAGCGTTATAAACCATTGTCGGGAAACACCGAACAAATACAGATAGATTGACCGTATTAATATACAGAATAAAGTGTTAATTGGATCAGGTTTTGACGGCTCAAGAGAGTATCGTGATATCAATATAACACATGACGATTGTTATTGTGTGTGTTTCGTCGTCGTGAGTAAGTGCGTATTACGTAAGTGCGGACACAGATACCATTGTAATAATACAAAAAATGTGGTAGGGAAACGTATAATTAAATATGTATAAGTAGCAGAGGGGTCCGAGAATTGTTTAGGTAAAATATGACATATAAAATAAAATAGAGCAAAAAAAAAGAAAAACAGAATCGAACTGAATGTTCTTTTCTTCTTACCTCGCTGCTCGTACTTCACTCTTTTACTAGGTCTGCGAATATAACTGACCGTGCGAATAGGATTAAATGAAAAAAAATCGGTTTGGTCCGGTGCCTTCGCCGACGATTTCGAAGTCGAATTCACGTACAAGATCATATGAGCCAATGCTCTTACATACGTTGACGCGCAAAACTAAACTCGTCCTACGGAAAACCGAATTCGCAGGGAGAGCAGTAGTGGCTCGTAGCTGGAGTGTGCGCACACTGACGAGGAGACGACATCATCGAAGGGTCTAGGGTGCAGTTGTTTGCGTTTTATGACTTTTTATTGTTAGGCCAGACCGCGGCGTTGGTCCGGCTGACCGCCAACGGCCAAGTCGCCATTCGAAAATCACGTCTGACCGTCATGGTGTACGTGTGACGGTCGGCGTTATGATGGTCCCTGTACCCAAGCGTATATGTTCTCAGCTTTGTCTAAGTCGTGTGTAGTCTTTTTTTAAAGCGTGACAATTGTTTTGTGAGAGTATGTCTTTTTATTATTTATTTTATAGTTTTATGACAGATTTTTGTCCGACCAAGCAGTCGCCGACCTTTATCCGTTATACCAGTGGTTCCCAACCTTTTCGACACTACGGACCACTTAGATAACTTTCAATACGTCACGGACCACCATCATTTTTAAACATTATTTTTTCTCATAAATAAGAATCAATTTTTTCACAGATATTAGAATTTAGGTAACGATTGTCGGTACGTAATATTTGTAACACGCCCAAAGGAAAATTGAAATATTTTAAAATTTTATAGGTATGCCTCGCGGACCACCACATGATGTCTCGCGGACCATAGGTTGGGAACCGCTGCGTTATACCGTCAGGTTGTGCGTGTGTTTTTTTTTTTTTTGTAGAAAGGCGTGTAAAATTTGTTATATCAATGGTTGATTTATGTTTTTGCTCTCTCGTATGTGCTAGGTATTTGTTATTTCGTTTGTACTCGGGGCGTCCGTAAAGTATTTGTTTGAAGCATGTTGTTTAATATATACATTTTTTTTTCTCGGAAATATAATCGGTGATGCGAAAGGAGCAAACATGTTTTTATTTAAAGAAAATATAAAATATAATATAATGTTATACATAGAGAAATCAATACATATAAAATGTTTGTATCCTTGTATAGTGTGAATACATTAAAATTTTTTTTTATAACTTGTAATAGCATATCATTTAATTGATTTTTACATATTATTCTTACTTAAATTTAAATGTGTTTATTTGTTGTTTATTTATATAAAATGTTGTAGAATACTATTCTATTAAAAAGTGTATAAAGAAATTGTTTTCATTGAAAAAAAAAGAATACGGTTATAAATTAGGTTTTATATTAGTGGTAAACTGGGGAGTGTGGGATACCTACGGTTTTGTGATATAGAATATTTCATTTGGAACGCTATTTTTACATTTACAATTGAGCTCTACTACTTTATATTTTCCAATTCGAGCACTGGGTAAACAACGTGAACGGAAATGTAAATTAAAAAACAAACTGGATGTTCATATGAATAATTGGTTTATAACGATAATGGCCCATGCAGTTGGCAGATGACGTTAATTACCGCCAAATAACTTTATTCTCTGTTTCACATAATTTACCATAGCACATATATTATTCCTAAAAATCAGTTTAATATTCCATGATTCAGAACGACATATTATTCGAATATGTCTTCCTGAATTGCCAAATGAAGGTTATATAATCATAATAGGTCGTTTCTATGATTATTCTCATCATAATAAAAATGGATGCACTGGAATGCTTTTTCCATAAAACATAGAGTTAATTAGAAGATTGGTAGTGAATAATACAAACATTCAAAAGTATAATTCCACACGTATTTTTAATATCATTTCGTGTTATTTTAGTTAGATAACTTATTTTCAAAAACAATTTGACTTCCATGAACCATTATAGTGTTTACTATTTTTGTACTATAATAATGCCATTAATAATTTGGATCACTCAAATATTTAGATTGATACGACACTTTCATAGTTTCAAATATGTGTTTTAATTAATGATTAATAATTCGTAAACTTGTAAAGTGTATATATTGTGTGACATACTAATATATTACACAGGTAATTATTGTTGTAACTTCATCAAAATATTATATGTTTCAAAACACTAACATTCGAATAAATTTAAAAAAACATATACACCAACGTGTATATAATATAATATTAGAATATAAAACATTTTAAATAATTAACGTGACATTTTTTGAGTTACACGAAACCAATAAAATTATTGTAACTATAAATAAACAATTCGAATGTATAAGTGTACATATATTTGAACACTAGTCACTATATTACATAGTTAAACAAACTTCTTTCATACTAATTTATCGATGTAGAGTTGAACGATTTTGGCTATATGCCAAATTAGTGTTTTGTTCAAAGAACGTGAATATAAAATGACAATCTGTAATAAATAATTACAATTTAAACCATTGTTTTCGATGGGATGACATACTACATTATAAGTATCCTGATTAGTGATTGCTGTGTAAATAATTCCGGAGGATTATTATTATTATGTTTTTAGACCTTTACCTATTATATAACTGCATGTTTTTTTAAAAATATTTATTGTTATTATATTTATATTATATGATAATTCATAAGCGTACTGCACTCTGGTACTATTGGGTTATTCAAAATAGATACGCGTATGAAAATTTCATTCTGAGATTTTATATATATATCCGGACATTTTATGGAAACATAAATTTCGATCTGTGGACTACGACTGAACCCTATAGTCAAACACTTAGACCCAATTAGGTTTAAATTCCATTTAGGCCTACAATAACCTACACGACTACATTCATATAGAATTTAGATATGTGATTTATTGTCATTCAAATATACTATATATGGCCATCGTATGGGTATCTACTGCTTACTTATTATGTTTGTAATCGTCCAAAAAATTGATGAGTATTGAAATGTATTAAAAATGAAAACGATAAAATGAACTATTAAGTTCTATTTATAGTTTTATACTTTAATTATACATAGGTACCTACCTAAAATTATTGACTTTTCAGTGACATTTAAAATATAGGGCACCACCATAACAATAAACTTTTTGTGAGTGTAAGGCGGATTATTTTATAGGTTAACATTTTAAAACTTTTTTTTTTATTTTGTAGTAGATATGTAGTATGTATTTCTGCGTAGGTACCGAAATTGTATTGTAAAATTTTGTTTATCGTATCTAAAAAATTATAATAATTATTAAACAAATAAATACATTCGATTATCGTATCTATAATATCGTAAATACCTTATGGCTTATGTACCATATAGATACAAATAGATATTATTTTTTACCACAGAGAAAACATGAACACTATTACTACGTACCTACAACTTATGTTATTTATAATGGGTATACAAATAATTGATAAATATCATAATTTACTGCATGGAAGAAAACAATTTATATCGTAGTACTATTATAATAAACAAATAAACATAATGATTACATCAATTTTACAGATATCAATTTTAAATAGTCCGTATGTATTATATAATAAATTATTATCTACTGTGTATAACTCATCATATAAATTAAATTATTGTATATCTGATTAATTTGTACACATACATCATGACGTATAAATACCATACTTGTTATACACAAATGTATTTATGTAAAATATGAAATTTCAGAAAAAAATATTGATAAAATATGTAAAGGGTATTTTAGAACGTTTAAAGCATCCTCGTCCACCATTAATATCACACCGCATCGTTCATGTACAAAATGTAAACACTATTATTGAGAGTAGATAAATACCTATATATATAAATATCTACAGGAGCTTTAGTGTATTTAAGTACAATGTGCATTATATTTCAAATGGGAATTCAATCTTTTAATGACTACTATAAATATGCACCATAAGTATGAAGTATGTATTTAAGAATTATATTTAAATCATTTATTACTTATGGGCTACGGCCACTTAAGTTTTTGATTTTCAAACGTCACGCCATTTTATATTCTGTAGCACCGCGAATAAACAGTTCATATATTTTATTATTGACATAGGCAAAACACGAAAATCATGAAAATATTTACGAATATTTGAATACATTCAATTCGATGCTTTTAGCAGATGTGTTGATGGCATGTCAAATAAAAATTATTTACGAGTAAATGAGTATTATTTTACTGGATACACTTAATTACAAATGTAATTAAACAAATCGTGTGTCAAGAAGTTTGTTTCTAAAACTACAAGCTACTTTCACAAAATATTGAATCATTGGCCATTTTCGTTAATTAAAAATTAAAATATAATTTTTCACTAAATATATATATTGTTAGCAATCCTGTTCGATCTATCAGTATGATAGAGGCCGCTACCGGTCGGGTGGATTCGTCGGACGGGCGCACTAAATATAAGTCAGGCTGAGTAAAGCGCGGGTAGAGTTTGTGTGTCGCGAATCCACTGCGCTCGGATAGTTTTGCTGCCATTTGTGTTAACTATGAGTATAATCTATGTTTTTGTTATTGTATAAAGTTATTAGACGCTATTTGTTCATTTTATTACTTATTTGTTCTTATTTCTAACATCAGAAGTGGGATCGAATCAGAAACTTAACTGTGTTGCGTAGTACGTTCATATTAAAAAAAAAAAAAAATCAATCTCGCGTTGTATAGTGCGTTTGCAATTGTGAAAAAGTCAATCTCGTGTTGCGTATAGTGCATTTGTAATTGTGAAAAAGTCAATCTCGCGTTCCGTACAGTTTGTAATTGTAAAATATCAATCTCGCGTTGCGTATGCTACCCACGTTCATATTAGTGAGTAAGTTATATTCCGTATTTTTGTTCGGCGCTTTTGGGATTCCCAGCGGCATCGTGGTGTTGACGATATATTGACGACGACGACGGTAATATCGATGATAATTTTGTTTTTGTTTGTTTACATTATATCTTGTTGACGTCATTGTATTTATAATATCATTAACGAACAGGATATAGATGATGTTTATCGTTGTGCATTTGTAATCATCTACGTTCTTTTTCTTTTTTTGCTTTTCGTAAATAAATTAATTATGGCTGAGAATAATACTGCTGAAGAAATCCTTAGTATTCCTAGCTCTGTCGCTGATTCAGATAAGTCGAATATTTTGAATGAATTCGTTAAAGTATTGCGGGCCACGCAAACTCCGACCGAACAAGTTTGGTTACCACCTTTTCGACCTCAAGTAGATGACGCAAGAAAATGGCTTGAACATGTCGAGAAAGTGAAGGAAGAATTTATGTGGTCTGATTTACGAACGCTTACGTTAGTAGGTGGATTTCTTTTTAACAATTCGAAACGATGGTTCGAGAATTGGTCGCCTCTAGTGCGTAATTGGAACAATTTCAAGAACGATTTCTTGGAAGCTTTCCCAGCGAAGCGTAACTTGGGTCAGCTTTTGGACAATGCAGCAAGTTTTAACTCTGATTCCGTTAATACTTATGAAACTTATGTACATGAAAAAGTAGGGTATTTAAAAAAATTAAGAACAACTTGGTCAGAAAAAGACCTTGTAGAATTAGTTGTCCATAAGATCACTGATGTTAATATCTATAACGCTGCCGTGAACAGGGATTGTCAATCGATTTCTGAGCTTTTGTCGTTTTTATCATCGTTCGAAAAGAAGTCGAAACGTAATGCTTCTGATGTTGATTCATTCGGTGTCCAAAAGAAAGCAAAAACTGATTTGGGTAACAATCGCAGTACAAAGTGTTTCCGCTGTGGAAAAATAGGTCACAAAAAAGTCAATTGCAGAGTACAATCATCAGAACTTTCGACAAATACATCCGATCGTTCAAAGAGTGAATTTTCCCATAAGATTACTAAATGTACATTTTGTTACAAATCTGGTCATGACGAGTCCAAATGTTTTATGAAGATCGCGATAGACAAACGCCGAATAAATTATTGTAGTTCGGTTTCTACAATAAAATTAAACGATATTTCTGTTAACGGTCATAGGTTCAAAGCGTTGATAGATTCAGGTGCAGACGTTAGTTTGATGTCAGGAAAGTATTTACATGTCTTCGCTGATGTCGTTGAAAACTGTTCCGTTCCACTCAAGGGTATTTTTTCCGAAACCATTATTGTTAACAAAAAATTTTCAGCAGAAACGGAGATTAATCACGTTAAAACTAAACTTACATATTTAGTAGTCCCTAGTCACGTTATGGAGCAGGACGTAATCATAGGTAGAAATTTGTATCAAGACTCAACTGTGTGTACTATCACTAATCGCAATGGTTCTTTTGTTCATGAAACGCCAAAAATCAATAATGTAATGAAAGACTTTAGTCTAAATGTTCCTAACGAATTTCAAGAAGAATTAACGACGTTATTGCGTCACTTTGAAAGTATGTTTTCATGCGGTACTAAGGTAAAGCCAATTACGACGACTAGTCTCCGAATTGATTTAAGCAAAGAAGTTATAATTAACAGAGCACCGTACCGTCTCTCAGTGAGCGAACGAGAAGCAATGAGAGACTTGGTTTTTGATTTATTAAAAAATGGAATTGTTCGTTAAAGTGATTCCCCGTTCGCTAGCCCTGCTTTACTTGTAAAGAAGAAAGATGGTTCGTATAGATTGTGTGTCGATTACAGAGAACTGAATCGGATTACAATTAAAGATCGTTACCCTCTTCCATTGATTGAAGACCAGTTAGATCGTTTGGGGAAAGGACACTATTTTACGACTTTGGATATGGCTTCGGGATTTCATCAAGTACCCATTGATGAAAACTCTATAAGAAAAACAGCTTTCGTTACGCCAGAGGGACACTATGAGTACTTGCGTATGCCCTTCGGTTTAGCTAATGCCCCTGCCGTATTCCAAAGAGGGATAAACAATGCTTTAAAAGATTTGAGATATACTGAAGCAATTGTTTACATGGACGATATCCTGATCGCGTCGGAAGATCCCCCAACAGGCCTTAAGTTCTTAAAGAATGTGCTTTCCGCGCTTATGGAAGCAGGTTTTACATTAAACATAGAAAAATGTTCGTTTTTACAGTCAACAGTAGAATATTTAGGTCGTGAAATATCTGCGGAGGGCATAAGGCCTGGAAAACGAAAGGTCCAAGCATTGTTGAGCTCTCCCGTTCCTAGTAATCCTAAAGAAGTTAGGCAGTTCATGGGATTGGCCGGATACTTTAGGAAGTTCATTCCAGAATTCGCGTCACGTACAGCCTGTATTACTCAACTGACAAAACAAACGATTCCATTTGAATGGAATCCTGAACGAGAAAGTGCACGACAGTACATAATATCACACTTAACATCAGAGCCTTTACTTATTATTTTCGATCCTAACGCTCCTACCGAATTGCATACTGATGCTAGCAGCATTGGATATGGAGCGATTCTTTTTCAGCGGCATGATGGTCAATTACGAGTCGTGGCTTACTTTAGTCGCCGAACGAATAAGCATGAGAAGAATTATCACTCGTATGAACTCGAGACGTTGGCCATAGTTCAGGCTCTTAAACATTTTAGAGTGTATCTGGTGGGAATAAAATTTATACTGGTCACAGACTGTAATGCTATAAAATCAACTGCTACGAAAAAGAACTTAATTCCTCGAGTCGCCCGTTGGTGGTCTTATATGCAGGATTTTGATTTTGACATTACTTATCGCAAAGGCAGTTCACTACCTCATGTTGACTTTCTCAGTCGCAATCCAGTGACGATTCGCCAAGTCACTCACGGAAATTGGCTGTATGTGGAACAGAAAGGCAATGCAGAAGTACAAGAGATGTTAGCGGACTTGCGTGGAGATCGCCTCGACAAAAACCAATTCAGTGAACAAGATGGCTTACTCTATCACAAAAGCATGAATCCTGACGGTACAGTCAACTTACAGTGGTTTGTCCCACGGCAAAGCAGGCTTGCTTTACTGAGAATTTTTCATGACGAGCAATGTCACGTGGGAATAGACAAAACGGTTTCATCAATTCTAGAACATTTTTGGTTTCCCCGATTAAGAAATTTCGTAAAAAATTACATTGGCCACTGTCTGGTTTGTGCGGTTAAAAAGACTCGCGCTGGACCTCTTCAAGGTTATTTGTCGCCAATGGAAAAACCTTCAGCTCCTTTTGAAACCTTACATGCCGATGTACTTGGGCCGCTTCCAGAATCACACAACTTCAAATACATTTTGGTGTTCGTGGATGCTTTCACTAAGTATTGCCTACTGTGTCCACTCAAATCTGTAACTGCTTCGGAAACCAAGGAACAATTTCAAAAGTTAATTTCGTATTTTGGTACTCCTGGAAGGATTATTATGGATGCTGGATCGAATTTTAAAAATACATCTTTGCCAAAATACCTGACCCTTTGGAACATAGAATACCACTACGTTACACCTGATGTCCATCGTGGCAATGGACAAGTGGAACGCTACATGAGAACTATTATGAACATGATTAGGATTGAAACAAAAGTCCAGTCAGGATGGTCGAGTGAATTGTGGAAAATCCAGTTAGTCTTAAACACCACAATTCAGAAGTCGACAGGAATATCACCGATGCAATTATTGCTAGGCATTAAGCGTTCTACTCCTTTAATACAAGCTGTTCTTAAGGATCTTTCACAGGATTTGAGTCCCATCCGTGGCCGGGAATTAGACCGACGTCGAGTCGCTGATACGCTTGGTTCCAGAGGTTTTAATGTTCAAAACGCTAATGCCAAAAGACGAAACTCGATAAGGATTTCAGTTGGTGACTTCGTTGTTATGCATCGTGATTCTGAAATGCATAAAAATAAACTTACATATGAATTTCTGGGGCCTTATGAGGTAATTCGTTCCATGGCTGGAGATAGGTTCGAACTGAAGAAGGTCGGTTCAAATATTATTACTAAAGCAGCCAAGGAGCAGTTGCGCTTATGGCCAGTGAATTGGTCACTTACCTGTGACATGTCGTCATTATTAGAGCTGATGGAAGCCGAAGATTCAACTGAAGAGTCAGATTTGGCGTCCACCACTACAGTCAGCACAAATTAAAGGTATCTATTATTTATGTTAAGTCGGTCTCGGTCCTGTTAATGGTCGAGCCGGGGTGATGACTGAGGTCTCACCATGATATTATTTATGTTAAGTCGGTCTCGGTCCTGTTAATGGTTGAGCCGGGGTGATGACTGAGATCTCACCATGATATTATTTATGTTAAGTCGGTTTCGGTCCTGTTAATGGTCGAGCCGGGGTGATGACTGAGGTCTCACCATGATATTATTTATGTTAAGTCGGTCTCGGTCCTGTTAATGGTCGAGCCGGGTGATGACTGAGGTCTCACCATGATATTATTTATGTTAAGTCGGTCTCGGTCCTGTTAATGGTCGAGCCGGGGTGATGACTGAGGTCTCACCATGATATTATTTATGTTAAGTCGGTCTCGGTCCTGTTAATGGTCGAGCCGGGTGATGACGGAGGTCTCACCATGATATTGTTTGTGTTAGTTGGGTCTCGATCCTGTTAATGGTCGAGCCGGGGTGATTACTGAGGTCTCACCATGATATTGTTTGTGTTAGTTGGGTCTCGATCCTGTTAATGGTCGAGCCGGGGTGATTACTGAGGTCTCACCATGATATTGTTTGTGTTATTTGGGTCTCGGTCCTATTAATGGTCGAGCCGGGGTGATGACTGAGGTCTCACTAAAATACCTTTATCTTTTACATAGCAACTTGTGGATCGGGTGCATTGTTTCAGATAATGCCTGCTTCGAGAGCGAAGCAATCGTCAGGGTTGGCCGTGTTAGCAATCCTGTTCGATCTATCAGTATGATAGAGGCCGCTACCGGTCGGGTGGATTCGTCGGACGGGCGCACTAAATATAAGTCAGGCTGAGTAAAGCGCGGGTAGAGTTTGTGTGTCGCGAATCCACTGCGCTCGGATAGTTTTGCTGCCATTTGTGTTAACTATGAGTATAATCTATGTTTTTGTTATTGTATAAAGTTATTAGACGCTATTTGTTCATTTTATTACTTATTTGTTCTTATTTCTAACAATATATACCTAAATATTATTATTATTATCAATTAATAATAAATATTATACACATATTACAACTATCAAACTCAACATACATGTAATTAATAATTAATACAATATTTATATACATTGGTTATGTAATTAATCACTATAAGCATTATAATAAATATTAAGAGATTAATCTCAAAGAATAGGTGAGAAAATAGAACAAAAATTGTATCTATAAAAGGTATTCTATTCATATACATAGGTTGGTAGACGAAATTATCATTAGCTTAATATTATACATAAGTATACTAATACCTACTTGAGATATACCAATGAAGATATTTTATATTTGCTGTATATATATAATATTATACGCATAGACTGATATAGAGGGGGCTTGAGGGGCTAAGCCCCCCAAAAATTATTTGCACTTAATGTAATAATGTCACAATTTTTTATTTATACGTATTTTGGATATTTGAATTTTGAGGACTGATTGATATTTTTGTTTTTATTTATTGATAATAAATTGTCTTGTAATGGGTTGTAATGGTATTTGTAATTGGGAATCATTAAATATTTATAATAGGTATAACTCACAGATATATTAATAACCACTATCCACACCAAAATATTAGTATACTGGAAGGGCATCAATAATTAATACTACCAGCGCAGATAAGAAAACAAGGTTGCTCACTCGCGATGTAAACATAAAATATTTCGTCATTCGACAGATCCACGTATATATCAAAATATAATTTTAATTTTATTGTATTTCGTGTGCACTCTTAATAGCGTATTCCACTCGTTAAACTGTGTTCATCGTCTTTTGCGTCGCGATTTTCATTTTTATTTGTCTATTTAAATGCCAAAAGAAAGTCTATATTATGATATTTTTAATGTGAATAAACACAAAAAAAGATAATAATTTAAAATGTGTGCAAAAAAGTTAACAGAAACACGAACACATGACTCATATGAGGTGAAAGACTTATGTGTTTATACTGAAGTAGACAATTCTATGAATTCTGCTATTGGTGATTTGGGAATTTTAATATCTGGATCTGTTCAACCAAAATTAAATGTAAGTACATTACTAAAAATCAAAATTTAAAACTATTCTTAAATTTGCGCTCAGTTTATGATTAATTTTATTATTTCAATGGTCTTTAATACTCCTTTATTTCTGTTGCATTATTGTAGTCATATCCAAAAAGTAAATTTGGCCTACAAAACCGCTGCTTTAATTTTATCACATTTTGATAAACATGAATGGCTTGAATATAGTATTGTTTTAGATGCTGTGTTTTGTTATGCTTGCCGTAATTATTGTGCCAGTAGCACTGAATATGAAGAAACATTTACTAATATTGGGTTTAGAAATTGGAAGAAGGTGATTAATTATTATTTATTTATGATAAATATTATTTATAATTTTAATAAATTATATTCATAATATTAAAATTCATATAATTTTTATCGTTAACAGGATCAAAAGGTGCAAAACAAAATAAGGCCTGTAAATTAGAATCTCATTCATTAACTAAGTTTAATTTAATATGCATGGCCAAGTGCAAAGCACATAAAAGTTTCTATGAAGTAGGAAATGTCCATATCCAATTATCCTCTCTACATAAATTATTAGTAGAAAGCAATAAAAAATATATAAGTACATTAATTGATATATTATTATTATTATTATCTAATTAAGGCTTAGCTTTTAGAGAGCATGATGAAAAGTTCCATGAATCAAGGTATAAACCTACTACTTAAATGTATCTATTTATTATTTAATAATATTACATTCCAATTACTTTTTTTTTTAAATTAACATATTTTATAGGAAATTTAAAAAAAATTTGTAAATTAATTGCTAAAAATAATCCAGAATTTAAAAAGAAATATTCAAATCCTACCAATTACTCAAGTAATATAATTCAAAATGAATTACTGAGTTTATGTGCTAATAATATAATAAATAAAATAATGAAAGAAGTTGAAATTTCTGGAATATGTGGAATAATGTGTGATGAAGCAAGGTTTTAATTTAAATTAATTTTAAATATTTAAATTTATTAAATTAGAAATTAATTATTTATATTATAATATATAAAGATGTTTTGAAGAAAAGCAAATGTCTATATGTGTATGCTATGTGAATGGGTTAGATGTCGTAAAACGATTTTTAGGTTTTATCGATACTTCAGAAGAGCAAGATGCAGAAAGCCTATATTGCCATATTATGGAATATCTTGAAGTTTGCAAATTGGACAAGATAAAAATTGTAGTACAATCATATGATGATGCTAATGTTATGTCCTGAAAGTTTAACGGTATTCAAGCTAAAATAAAAAACTCTTTCTCTTATGCTATATACACACATTGTATGGCATATCGAATGAATCTTGTAATCATGGATATGTGTAAATATTTAAAAGTAAATATATATATGTCTACGCAAGTGGAAATATGTAAACTTTGGACCGCCGTGGCCGAACTCGCGATAATACAATAATTGCCCTATTAATATATTTAAAAAATATTTAAAAACAAAGTACGATACTACGACCCACCGCGACGTTCTGTTCCGTTCGGGCACGCGCGGACACAAGTCGAAATATTGTCGTGCCATATATTTTTCTTGTTTTTATTTACAATATAATTGTTAAAAGTGATCAGTTGTGTGAAATTATTTAATTACCCCATCCAGTCGCACGATATTGAAATTAACTGTACAAAAAGAATTTCGATATCAAACAATATATATATTATATATATATATATATATATATACACACACGAGTATTACTAATAAATTATTATTAAAAACAATTATTTTTTGTCAATAAATATTATTTTTAATTTTTAAAGGAAGCCAAGAGCATATTCAATACTTTAGAATTATTATATGTTCACTTTTCACATCCTGCTAAAAACAAAAGACTAGTAGAGTTACAAGAGAAGTTATCAATAAAAAATAAGTCTATTTTACAAATTAGTGATACCAGGTGGAGCTGCAGATATAGGAATTGTGATGCAGTATTAAATAGTTATGAGTCTATTGTTCAGATATTAAAAGATGAAATCGAAAGTGAGGTTGATAAAAATGAAAACGAAGCAAAAGGTTAGAAAATTGTCTTAATAATGTTATTTTTTTTAATCATAAACTAATATTTTTATGTGTATAACATAAACCTATAAATTTTTTTAGGAATACTTTCAAACATAAAAAAAATGGGATTTTTATTGTAAATTTATTCATTTTACATAATGTATTGGGAACTATCAACATATTGTGTAATATGTTTCAAGAAAAAAGTTCCACATTAGGGAAAGCAAATCACATTATAAATAGTACATTAAAAAGTTTAAAAAGTTCAAGATCAACACAAGATTTTAATTATTTATGGTTTAAAATTCAAAATTGTATGGAAAAATATAATATTTCTTTTGATGATTATCACCAAAAAGGAAGCAAGCATTTTATTTTACATAAGAATATAAATTTAATTATTATTAAATTGTTATACCTATGGTTTTTAGTATCAAAAAGAAAGAGACATGAGCCAAAACAAAACTTTGTATTATCAACTTTATCTGATGCTGATAACCAAATGTTAGACTCCGTCGAATTTCATTTTAGAGTAAATTCTTACTTTAAAATTTTGGACTCTGTAATCATGAATATGGAACAACAATTTTTTCCAAAAAGTTTAAAAATAGCTGTAGCAGTTGACATTTTTTTCAAATTAAATTTTGAAAATAGTAAATTCTTTGTTGATCATTACCAAGTAATAATAATCTATTTAAATTTATTTATATTTTTTTCTTTACTTATTTTCAGAATTTGTTAAATGTATCTATACATAATCTCAAATGTGAAATGTGAGTTGCAAAAAATTGTATTGTTAGTACTTGTGGTAAAAAAAGTTTTTAATTTAGTAGATATAAAAGAATGTGTGTCTAATGCTGTATATCCAAATTTACATAAGCTTTTACAAGTGGCAATAACACTACCAATCAGTTCAGCCACTAGAGAACGTAGCTTTTCTGCTATGAGGCGTATAAAAACATGGCTGAGAACTTCAATGGTTCAGAACCGCTTCAATACTCTATTGATCATATGTATTGAAAAACAGTTATCAAAAAATATTGACAACACAGAAATTATTGATAAATTTGCTGAAAGAAACATAACAATAATATTAAGATAAATACAATTAAATTAAATTATAAAATATTGTTTTAAATTATTAAATATAAATATAAATCAATATTAAATATAAATTTATTTATTATATTTGTAGGTATTGAAAATGTAATTTAAAAAGAAATATATTAGATAAAATATAGACTAAAGTTGTTTAGTTTTATAGAAGAGGTGTTGGGGCAAAGTCCCAATGGCTTACTTTGATGTTAAAAATGTTAGTCCTCCAGAAATTGTAATGGATCTCCGCCTATGATTATATGATTAAGATCGGCCACAGGGCTACATTCCAATATAATTTCCAGCGATTAAACATTTTGGAGTCAAATTTTGGAAACAAAAATTATATATTGTATGTAACTATATTAAATACAATAAATTATGTATTAGAGATTCAAATCTTTAAATATTTATACAATTATTTAATAATATAATTTAGAATAATTTTTTATGAAAAAATACACAATTTTTTTATGCAATACAAACGAATGAATCAATATTTTGAATCAATTTATCAAAGACTGAGGCCTGAGGATTTGTGTACTTTCAATTGAAAAAATATTTAAACAAATGTAATGAACAATGTAGTAAAATAGTATTTAAAAAAAATCAATTCATTATATTCATTAGTCTAATTGTTCGTGCACAAAAAAAATTATACAACAGATGAAAAAACTTTTTAAACGGCAATATGAATCACAAATTATTCTAATAAACGCAAAATACAACAGACGGAGGAATATGGAGTGATGATGGAGTGATGAGTTAATAATAAATCAACATATTACTGCAACATAATTGATGCTACATAGAGTAGATGTTCAATTTAGAATTTGTGGATTACATAATATATACATTGCGATCATTGTGTGCATTTGTACATAATAGGAAATATGAAAACGTGTTATATATATACACCCACACATGGACATAAAATGTACAATAGTTACAAATTAGTAATTATGAGTGTTGGGTTAAATAATGGGTATAAATAATATATATAGTAGGTATGTCCATCAGAATGTGTTTACGCTCCAAAATACATATTAATACTTATACAAATTTCGACCGGGCGAGTGAATAGGTGATTTTAGATTGCAGTGTGGTTTTGGGAGAGACCAAAGTTGTGTGTAAAGAACAAAGTTGGGCTTTGGTTTAATTTAGAAAAATTAAACTAAGGCATAGCTTAAACATAAGTTAACGAGAATCGTAAACAAATTGTTAGGCTAGATTGAAATTACCAGTAGTTCAATTTAAAATACAGGGACATGGTCGTTAAAATGCTGTTTAAATCATGAAAGTTAAACTGCGAACATGCTAGCGCATAAAAAAAAAAAAAGTATAAAATGTTGAAAATTTATTAAAATTTGTATTCTGGAATTCTATATGAATTCACTCGGTTGAAATATTTAGTGATACTCCGGAATGCAAATGCACAGTTGTATATACTACACAGTTCCGAATTTTAAAACATTTGTCGTTTTTTTATTTACAATATAATATATTGTCTGAACATTATTTTGTTAAAATATTTACGAAGGATAAAAAACAAAAATCAACAAATAGGCAATAGCACGCGAATATCTCATTACAGTTGTTCTATACTAGTGCAATTATCGATTTTTCGTATATAAATTATAAGATGTGACCTATTTCAGTGCTATGCTAAGTTGGTAATAAAAATAACCGTTAAAAAACCATAATTTTTTCGATTACACGTACTTCGGGGCTCCAGAGAACCTAACCTAACCAGATGGATGGCGTACACCCGTCATTTTTAAACGTGCCTTCAATATACATATGTAGATTGTAAGCTTAGATTGTTAAGCGTTCCTAAATTTCATTTTCGTATAATCGATAATAGTGCGTTTCCGTCGCATTAATTACGCGCATGCGAATCGTAAATGCATCTGTAAAACTCGCAGGAATAGTTTAATGTTCACGCGTACGTATGCAACGACATTTTACTGTAATGGCGTGGGTACGATTCGCACGTTTCCATAACATTCTAATTAAAGGCGGTACGGAAATAAAATATTCGACATGATTATTGTTTGTACAAAACGTTTATTCATATCAACAATACGTAGGTGTTGTATAAATATATGTGTATAATATTGTACACGTTGACGCATGCGTGTCAGAGCGCGAACCCGAATCTGCGGTTTTGCAGTATCGGTTATTTGACCGTATAAGCCAGTGAACAGTGGGCCAGAACACTTCAATAATTGGACAAAAATAAAAATATTTATGTTCATCATTGTATTATCTATTAATACATTTTAAGAGTAGATGAGAAAAACTAAATTTTCCATTATATCTTATCGTAAAATGAAAGATTAATGGGTCATGTGACAAGCGATGAATATACGTACATGACTTCTGACATCGTTTGTACTCGCACTATTAACAATTTATTTTTCAATGTGTATTTAGTCTATAAATTCCAAAATGGCATCATTCAATAGTTCTACTGGTAAGTAATTAAAGCAATAATTTGTTTTTTATTAAAAAGTTTTTAAAAATATTTTATTTTTACATTAATATTAGTTAACGTTAACATATATTATTCTTATTTTATTGGTGAATTTAAAATTACTGGTACATGCTGGCGATTTAAATTTAACTCATATGTTTGTTATCTTAAGTTTGTGGATTATATAAAAAAAAAGAATCAGCTGCCTATAGCTGCCTATTGGGTACTTATCGATTTTTAAATATTATTGAAACGGTTTACACGAAAGCAATTATATGAAATATATAAATCGGCTTCAACAGAGGATTATTGTACAACGCTTAAATTTTGTTAGCTCTAAAGAAATCTGGTTTTTAATCAAACCTTCACGTCAACCACATTACATAAAATAATTGCTTAAAAATATAATTCAAACTTTTATTACTGAATTCAGAAAACGGTGGTCTCGATAATCTAGATAATCTCGATAAACGATATCTAGTTTAAGAAAACAAACTCGTATTAAAAAAAAACAATTAAATAATGAAGCCAAAAATTTATTGATTTATATTGAAAAAATCCTGAAAACTATGATAGTGACCAAGAAAGTGACTCTGCAAATGAAACGGATATAAACAATGTAGGTTAAAATAAAATTCCATATTAATGTTCATAAACCATAATATAGTACCTATTAAACTAACAATAAATGTAAATTAAAATTAAAATTAAATTAACCTAGATACAATTTGTAAAATTGTAATTTTGGTCTTATATTGTTAAATTAAATTATAAAGAATGTGTAGAAACGTTAAGTAATTTTACATTTATTTTTAAATAAATATTTTTAATTACATTATAGCATAATATAATTTTAAATCAAGTGAAAAACCCAAAAAAATAATTTTATCCCATTTTAAATACATTCTGGCCCACTGTGCAGTGGGGCAATTTATAGGTGATTTAGATGAGCAAGTTCAGACGATATGGTCTTGAATCATATGCGGTAAGATTATCGATTATGAGGTCGAAATATACGGTGGAAAAACCGATTCGGTTTATTGAGGCAATGTATTTATATATGCTGCATTCGGATGTTTCAGTATTTTGACCGATAGTGCGTCATTTGTCGTTTGTTCTTTTCCCGATTGGCATTGTGTTTTTAATTATATTATTACAACAAACAAGTCGCAACGGATGATATAAATATTGAACTTGTTATATGCTTGGTTGAAGCAACACCAATATTATGGGATAAATCATTGGATGTTTACAAGTTTAAAACATTGAACGAATCAGCATGGAGGGAAATATGCAGTATTTTAGATGAGACTTCCCTGTATTGGAACAAAAAGAAAAACAAGATCTCGGCAAGTTATAATTAAAATTTTAAAATTTTATAATAATAATTGATTATAATAATATTAATAATAATTATTGTTTAAAAATAAGTAATTGCCACGTCTATATGAACATATATTACGAGCGAGACTGAAAACCAGTGAATAAAAACCGTGTTAGTATAGTAGGATTACGTTATAGTAGGCGTACGTTAAAAAAATTGTACGCTGTCTGAACATTCCAACGGAAGTACACTGAAACGAGAAAATAACCAATACTGTAAAAATATCGAATCGTGTGAACGGGCTCTTATTGTTACAACTCAAGCCTCAAATGACAAATAGGTAAATTGCTACGAGTTAGGTTTAACGTTCAAGTTATGTAAGTTGATGTGTAAGGTATACATTTTTAAGTTTAAAAAAAATATGTTTATCTATTTAATGAATTCCATATTTCCATACCTCACGGAAATAAAGTCGTAAACACTAAAGATTACAAGCATATTCAGGTATAAATGCATAATAGTTAATAATATATATGTACTATATAAAATATACTTTATAGATATATAAGGTATTGCATGTACAACTATTATGTTGTCATAGGTTATAGCTCGGAAATAATAAAAAATGCTATATGATTTTAATATATATTAGTAATAATATATTATATACTATTAGGTGTTCATAATTAGCCAATAGATATTATATTTACATTGATAAAATATCTAAGTCGTTTGAACGATATGAATAACATTTTAAATTCTGTAATTTATCGATTACTATTAACAAGAATGACAAGAACAAAATTAAAAATATTATTTTATGTGACATTTAGAATTCTGAGTTATGTGCCGCTTAAATCGTGATTTACCTATAACAGTATAATATTATAATAGACTGGCAGACATGTCACAGTACTCATAAATATCAAGTTTAAATACTAATAGAGCCTAGTAATAAGTGCTAGACGACTATAACATATTAAACATAGTATAAACTATTGTATTCACATGCATTTGACTTCAATATAATGATAATATTAAATAATATTGATAATTTTATATTAAGTCATACCAAGGTTATACTTGTTCGTTTTTTATATTTTTCAAACGAACAGAATAGTGGAGATTGTAGGGAAACATCATAGGCATACCACGGTATGTCGAAAACAGATACCGAGTGCCGAAAACGGAAATTCGTTGAACAGTCTTCTTGAGGAATGGGAGTTATTTATTATTTTATAAAAGTCTCAAAAATCATATATACATAATGGTTGGAAAAAAATTACAATCTTTCTATGATAATAGTTTGGTATGCTGCATAAAACATATATAACTTTTTTTAAAAGTCTTAGTGAAATCGTTGATTTCCTAAAACATCTAAGTACCTGAATGTTTAAAACAAAAAAAATATATTTACAATGGGGCGAACAAAAAGTAATGTACAATCGCTGATAAATAACAGTCCAAATGAGATAAAGATTTCCACTTGGTGTCAAAAGATAGCTATTATTATTGTTTACAACTGAGTAAGTGTGCTTGAACAACACTTGACTCGTTTCTAATCTGTACGTGTCAGAATGGAACCTAGTACAGATATAATGTCAAACGAGGTTAAGACAATAAGTTGTAATAAAGTTTTTATCCGTTGAAAAAGTTAATCCGACAGATATTGATCGTAGTTTACAAATCGTTTACGGTAATGAAATCATTGATTGGAACACTGTGTCTCGTTGACGAGATTATGCTTACAGTGTTTTGGAATAGAAATCAAGTTTATCTTACGGATTACCTAAAAAGAACAACTGCAAACTCGGCCTGGTATATTGAGACGCTGAAAAATTAAGGAAACGGGTGTGTTGGAAACCGTATTTGTTGTAGCACGATGATGCCAAATACATATATAAAGGCATACGAGTATATATGTATCACACGCAACCAGCACCGCTCTCAAACAGTTGAAGTTCGAGGTCATTCAACACCCACCGTATTTACTCGATTTGGTACACTCTGTGACTTCTACTTATTCCTAGATCTTAAGAGAGACGACCTCAAAGGCACCCTTTTTACGTTGGATGAAGTCTTTGATAATGATAAAGGAAGCAGTGAAGTCTTAGATCAAAGAGAGATTAGTTACATATTTCAGTGATGGTACTAAGAAACATTATTGTATATCTGTAAATGGTGATTATATTGAAAAATAAGCATTAATTTGTTACCGAAAATGTGTATTTTCCATTTTTTTTTTTAAGTTTCAATTATTTCTTTTCATTTCGAAAAATTCATGATTGTTCATTACTTATCATTCGCCCTCATGTATATATATATATTATATATATATATATATTAAATTCTAATATTAATTGATATACAATTCATGTTGGCGAAAACTGAAAAAGTAGTATGACATATTAATTTAGACAGGAGGCATATGAAAAAACAGCGTTTTTCAACCTTTTTCATTCATGTACTTCTTGATTTCTCACCATTGCTTCACGTGCACTTTACCGTCTATTCCAAACAGTCCATTTTCACACCGAATAGATAAGAAATTATGAAATAATTTTATTATTGGAAAATTAGGAAATATTTATTTATTTTAATTATTCATACAGTTAATGTGATAATAATAATAATCATTATAATGTTATAGTAATTATGCAGTTTAAGGCGAACCTTGGGGTTGTTTGGCTTTATTAATTTTTTTAAAATCTGAATCAGTAAATTTTAAATAAAGCTTCAAGTCCGAACTTACAGATGGTCCAATTCAGTAGGAATGTTTTATGTAGGTGTAAGACAAAATATTTTACAGATAACGTATCGTTTACAAATCGTTTCAAATTAATTAATTTTTCGACCCTTTTTCTTTTTTGCGTATTTCCGGTTGTGAAACGCTGCTTTAAAATAATCGAAAATAATGAAACTTGTATTGTTGTAATGATTTTGAACTAACAGTCTTATTGTCATTTGATGTTTGTGATTACAATTATTTTTCTATGATAAGAATATAATATATATATATATATATTTATGGTTTTATGTTCGTCCGTAATAATCTTGACAACACCAGTAAACCCTTCAAAAAATGTCGTTTATTACTGTAACAGTAAACCCATCAGAAATTTGCCAATTAGAGAAAATGTCGTTGCAATATTATTCAATGAATACGTGTAGAAATTCGCGTAGTAATATTTATGAATTGTGATCGAAAGAGACTGTAATTTGAATCGTGTGATTGAATGAATGTCCGGAGAATTTGTCACTGCATTATTATTTATTATTATACAACATACAAACAACAGATTTATCAATTTATGCAAATTGTAGTGTTTAAAATTTAAACTTTAAATATTCAAATTTCAAATAGTCTTAATAATATATCAATTTTACAGTGTTGTCCAGATGATATGTGACATTGTCTAATCGGCGTTGTTGGCCACACTGTTGAAAAATGTTAAGATTATACAAATGGGACAGTTTTACTGTATAACAAAATAACAAAAACAATGAAATAGTTTTGATTTTTTTTTTTAACGTTCACAATTAGTATTTTTCTCACGACATTTTGATTTTTTTTAGCGGATTGACTGCTACAACAGTTAATTGCGTGGGACCGTTATGTGCGTAACATTTAAGCTGGTCTATTGCAGTTCAGTCGGTCGTTAATGGCGTAGTGTTTATATTTTCTGTTGATCTCTGAAAGCTGTTATGTTATTTGTTCAGCGTCACGCCCTGTCCACCGCCCTAATATTGTTAATTATTGCGTTTGCCAATGGCCAGGATGTCAGGTATCAAACGTACAACAACTATCATCCTCAGACTGCCTTTGATCGTAATCTGCAACAGTTGCCCAACGTCTATAATCCACAACTAAACCAGTATGGTCAACAAAATAGCTACCCGAATCGGCCTGTTTATAATCAACCTCCTGGCCGACCAGGGACTCCGTCCTATCGACCCAATGTCGGATACAATTCTCCGGTAAGTATCTAATCGTTTTGATTTTGATATATTGCTTTTGTTTAGGTATAATTTCAAATTGATGTATTAATCATTCCAGGGTGACGACATATTATTATTTCCTGGGATACTTGGTCGATGGCGACCAGATTTGCAAGGAAAAGAAAGACCGGATTCAAAACAACTTGAAAGAGACATATCTATTTCTACAAAATATGGCCAAGTACAGGGTTTTAAAGTACATCTTTATGATGACCCTCTGCCTGAGCATGGTTATAGACCTTTTCAAACACCTGTTGAAAGAAAACAAGCTGAAGTTGCTGTGTTCTTAGGCATACCATATGCAGCACCTCCGATTAATGAAGGCCGATTTCGTGTATGGGTTATAACCAATTAAGTTGTACTTACAAAATTGTATTATACGTAAATATATGTTATTGTTTAGCCACCTCGACCTCATAAAGGTTGGCAATTACATCAAGCAGTTGATTTTGGACCTGCATGCCCACAGCCAGCTATTTATACCGGTATTACCAAAGGTGTGCCAAAAGTGGATGAAGACTGTTTGTATTTAAATATATTCATGCCATCGGTATATTCTTTTCTTTGAATTATCATATAATATTTTACATTATTTATTATTAATAATTATTAATATTTTTGCAATTTCATAATGATACAGACAGGCATCTCTCCAGCTAAACCGTATCCTGTCATGTTTTACATACATGGTGGTGATTTTGATCATGGCTCATCCAATTCATTTCACGGACACATGATGGCAGCGTTTTATAATGTTGTTGTTGTAGCTATTAATTATCGTTTAGGAGCTTTAGGTAATAAAAACATTTAAATGTATAAATGTAACTTGTATCTAATAATATTTTAACTTCATAGGATTTTTAAGTACTTGTGATGACAATTCTCCTGGTAATTACGGACTTATGGATCAAGCAATGGCTCTACGTTGGGTATATGATAATATTGAATTTTTTTATGGCGATCGTAAATCTATTACTTTGTTTGGGCCGGACGCGGGTGCAGCCTCTGCAGGGCTGTTAATGGTTAATCCAAGAACTAGTTTCATGGTATCCAAAGTTATTGCACAGGTAACAAAAAGCTGTTGATTTAAATTAAAATGGTTATTTTTATTTGAATATTTACCAACTAAAGTTTAATACAAATGTATGAATATAGATTGGGTAGAAAAAGTGAATGTGTTATGAACATTTAATTATGACGAAAGTCAGTAGTTCCCCATCTAGTTACGTTGCTGTTGGTTAATAATTAGATCACAACTGGTTAATCATTTAAAAGACGCACCTTATTTTTTTGATATTCAGAAGCACTTACATCATTTTGTCACCATGTGTGTTTAGTCATTTTTTGTACTCGATAATATAGTTTAATTATGTATAATCTATAAATTATGTATGTACGAAGTACTTCTAGTTGATTCATCAAACGGTGATTAATTCTTAATTATGAGTCATAAATTGTGAAATACTATTATGTTATTATGTAGTATTTATTTTTGATACTAATAGTTTTAATATTTTGTTCTATGTTTTAGAGTGGTTCAGCTCTTGCAGATTGGGCACTTATAAAAGATAGGTGGAGAGCTTTGAATACAACTAAAGTGTATGCTGCACACATTGGTTGCAGTACTGAATCTACATGGAAAATTGTTGATTGTTTAAAACGAGGTAGAAGTTTCTTGGAACTTGGAGCAGATTTTAAAGTAATTTTTTTGTTAAATAATGTTATATAAGTAATGTGTTATAAAATAAAATTGTTTTGATATTCATCAGCCTCAAGTTGGTATTAATGCTTGGGGACCTATAATTGATAATGAATTTTTGGTGCCTAAGAGTGATTGGTATGACGGCTGGCAAACATCTGATTGGCATTTTATCAATGAATCTGTAGAAAGTGCCATAAAATCTGGTCATTTCAACAAGGATCTCAGATATATGAGCGGTGTCACCACTCAGGAAGCAGCATACATATTGTGTAAAACTTTAAATTATTTATTTATTTATTTATAAACTATTATTGTTTAATATTTATGTTTTGATGAATCTAATAAATTAGTATACTATTTACTTTGACAGATAATAATAAAACTTATACAGTAACCGAAGAGTTGTTCAATAATAAAGTTAAAGAATTAGTTCTTCAATATAATTATACACTAAATCCATCAGGAGTTTATCAAGCTATAAAATACTTGTATACATATTGGCCTGATCCACTTAATCCAGATTCAATAAGAACCCAGTATATAAATGTAAGATAGTTCAACTTCATAGTGAAATTGTATTGAAAATATTTGTAATTTTTTTTCCTGTAAAGATGTTATCAGATTTTTTGTTTGTTGCTCCTCATGACCAAATATCTAAGTTACTTGTGGCAGAAGATGTCCCAGTGTATATGTATGTTTTAAATACTACTGTTACAAGTATTCCATTGCCTGAATGGAGATTATATTCACATGACACAGAATATTACTTTTTGACTGGTGCTCCTTTTATGGATAGTGGTACATTTTATTTTTATTAATTAAAAATCTTGATAATGTATTTAATCATAAATAAATATATAATATACATATTTTTTAGAATTTTTCCCTCGTACTACAATTATGGACAAAAGAAAATGGTCTGATAATGATCGTAATATGAGCTATTTTTTTATGAAAGCCTATACTAATTTTGCAATTCATGGGTAAGTTATTAATCAATATGTTTAAATAATAAATTATTAATTTTTAATTATTTTATAGTGTATTTTTTACATATTATTTATATTTTTGCTAAATAACTATTTGACCTGTAATTTACTGAAATTAAAAATTTGAATTAACATAAGGTAGTTTAGTTTGTTTTGTTTGGTTAAAAAAAAATGTGATAAGTTTATAATATTTATTATTTTGTTCAGAAATCCAAGTCAGTCTCAGATTTTGGGTATACACTTTGATATGGCATATAAAGGTGATCTTAAATATTTGAACATTAACACAACATACAATACATCTATCAAACAAAATTATAGACAAATGGAATCTGCATTTTGGTCAGAGTATTTGCCTACTGTTATTGGTATTATTGTACCGACATATCCTCCTACAACAGAAGTATGTTATTTAAAATTCTAAGTATTTTCATAATAGTACAGTATAATATCAATTTATCGGCATTTATAAAATAAGGGGGATGATTGAGTATATATAAACAAAGATAATAATAGAAAGAAAAAACTAAATTCCACAAATATTAATATATTCACTTTTTATTCGTAAATACGTATTTCGGTAACGATGTTACCATCTTCAGTACATAAAAACGACTGACCGTCTAACGGTAGCCGACAGTCCTTATATATTAAACAATCTGGTTACCACCTATCGCTTCCCGCCAACGAACAATGACTCATCGATCGATAAGTCATCATACGAATTCGTTTCGCGATATCGTTTACAATATTATTTTATTTTTTAAAAAATTTTAACATATTATTTTGTAATGGATTTAAATCCCAATTTAATAAATTATTTTTATTTTTGTCGTTTCTATAGCTTCTCTTACATTTAATTCTTGACTGTTATTTACTTGTTTTAATAATTTTATTGGGTTTATGTTGTGATTTGTTCCTAATACATGTTCTGCTAGAGGAGATTTTTCGTCTTCTTGATTTTTAATATTCCTTAAATGTTCTTTATATCTGATACCTATATTTCTTCTAGTTTGCCCTTCATAACATTTATTGCAATCCATACATTGAATACTGTAAATACCCGATTTCTGATTTTCTTGTAATTTATCTTTTGTACTACCAATAAGGCTTTTTAAATTGTTATTTTTTGATGATACAATGTCCACGTTATATTTTTTAAAAACTTTTGATATTTGGTTCGATAATTTTGGGATGAATATTAGAGCTGCTCTTTTTTTAACTGTGTGGATTTCGCTTTTTAAACTACTCACTTCATTTATTTGTTTTGTCCATTTGTTTTTTAACTAATCTTAGAATCGTGTCTTTTTTTGTATCCGTTGAATATAGCTATTTTTATTATCAAATTTAATTCTTTGTCAAAAGCGTCTCTATCCATTGGGATATTTATTAATCTATATACCATACTATTTCATGCCGCCATTTTGTGTTGCCAACTGTGATTCGAGTTCATCGGAATGTATCTATATGTATGGGTTTCCTTTCTATAGATTTCAAATTTTAAATTTCTATCTATTCTTTTAATCAGAAGATCTAAAAAAGGCAATTTTCCATCCGTCTCTTTTTCATAAGTAAATTTTATTGATGTGTACTGTGAATTTAATTTGTAGGAGAAAATTGTCTAAATTAAAGTCTTTAACTATGATTGCGAAAATGTCGTCTACATATCTGAGCCAAATTTTTGGAAAATTAGATTGTTTTCTTAAATCTGTTTCGAATTTACTCATGAGGATTTCAGCTAAAAAAGGCGATAGTGGGTTCCCCATTGCTGGACCGTTTGTTTGTTCATAGTATTTTCCATTGAATTGAAAAACATTTTGACACATGCAAAGTTTTGTTAAATTTATTAATTCTTCGGTTTTTTCAGCTCCTGTATTTGATTCTTCTAATCAATTTTTAAAAAAAATTAATGCTGTTTCTATTGGAATACTAGGGAACAATGCTACCACATCGAATGAAATAAGTCTGTCGTTGTTTTCAATCTTTACATGTGATAATTTGGTAACTAATTCTATGTTATTTTTCACTGATAGGCTATCGTATTTTTTAATGCCGGAAAAAATGTTGACTAAATGTTTGGCCATGTTGTATGTTGGTGCATTTATGTTTGATACTATTGGTCTCATACTATTTCCCGGTTTATGAATTTTTGGAAGTCCATATAGCTTTGGTATTTGAGGATTTTGAACTTTTACGAAAAATCGACTTTTTTCTTCAACAACTAATTTTGAATTATTTATGATATTGTTAGCTTCTCTAATCATTTTGTTTAGTGGATCTTTTTTCAATGCTTTATATGGGCCTGTTTCTATTAATTTGTCCATTCTTTCGAAATAATCATTTTTCTTTAACACTACAATAGAGTTTCCTTTATCTGATTTTAAATAAAAGCAATCTTTTTTTTTTAAATTTTTAATATGTGTAAAAGGGGTTCGATCTACTATTTTCATTTTCATAAGATTATTTTGAAGCGAAATTAAGCAATCTCTTCTAGCAACATCTTGGTTTTGAAAATCGATCTTTTTTATACCTAATTCTATTCCTACAATTATATCTTCTAAAGGGATTTTTGAAGGTGTATAACACAATTTTAGCCCTTATTTTAAAATATTTAATTCTTCTTTTGAAAAAATCTCATCTGTATAATTTTTAACTAAATCATTTTCCCATTTTTCAGTGTTATCTATTTTATCGTCTTTATTAGTTTTTGCTTTTTCTTTTATTAAGGCCTCAAATTTTTTATTTTGATTAAATTTCTTTACTTCATATTTATGTTCAACAACTGTGAACATTTTATGTATACATTTCTCTATCTGTAAGTAGAAATAGTAAATACAATAATGTTAATTTTTTTTTACTTTATACCCAATAATGACTTTTAGTCGTAATTGGTAGTAAATAAACATACTATATGTACAGGTATACAATAACTCTATAGTTTTTTATTTTGTAGTGATCATTAGCTTGTGTGTGTGTGTGTGTGTATGATTAATTATTGATGGTTCAGATAAATAACACTTTACTGTATTTACAAGATGATGATTACTAATTGTGTATTAATTTTTGAAATATAGTATTGGTGGGAACCTAAAACTCCAATCCAAGTGGCATTTTGGGGTCTATCTGGTCTCAACATGATTTTAATTGCCTTGACTGGAATACTTTGCATTTTATGGTGTAATGCTAAAAAGTAAGTTTACAAAAAAATAATTTATAGGACAAACTCAAGAATTTTTATGAAAATGCTACACTTGTATTTGCATTCTTTATGTATCATGCATGTAGCATAGTGAAATACTATTTCATGTATGTAAGAACTGTTTCAGTTAGTCGTATTTAAAAACTTATATTTTCACTCACAGAGAAGAAAATTTAAACTTATGACTTTATTTATTTATTTATTGTTTTGTTTTGTGAGAACTAATACATTTGAAGAAATTATTGTTTTTAATAAATAAATTAGTTATTTTGTTTTATCAATATTTTGATGAATTACATATGTATAATTGTTAATACATAATTTAAAACAGTAGATTTTTAAAATTGTCTTTTTAAGTAAAAATTTGGGTTCCAACAGATTATAAATCAGAAAAGTTCTTACTACAATAAATAGTATTCCTTTATATGTGTGACACAACAAAGAAAATAAATGTTATGTGATGTGATGACCTCTTAAAACTTAAAATTAAACTCTTCTATTGAACTGTTTGCAGATCTAAAGATCATTATTATAATGGTGACGTTTTAGTTGTCAGAGAAGAACCAATGGCAATGAGCCATCAAGGTATTGATAATCGTAGTGTAACTAGTAATATTTATGAATATCACGATGCACCTATTAAGACATTACATGCTTCACCGAAGAAGACAGCATCTGCCAGCACTTTAAGAACAAACAGTGCAGCGTCAATGAGAGATCATCCAATGGCCATAAGTGAAAAACCTGTACCACAAACTCAGGTTTGATGTATTAATAATTAATCATAATTATTAATAATATTTTTATTGTTATTGTATTTATGAACCTGACATTCATAACCAATTTCTTATGATTCGTTATATTAAGTTAATATTTAATATTTTTAGAAATAATGTTTTTACTAGCTCTCCATTTTATCTTTTTTCATTTTCGTGCATTTATTTCAAGTGAATGGTTTTTTTTTTATTTTTTAAATACTGCTCAGAAATTTTGAATATATTTTGTTTTAATGGAAAAATATAACAATATTTTCATTTATAATATCGCAGTCAAACATAATTTTATATACTTGATTCCTATCATTTTTATATGTATATTTGTGCCGTCCAGTACTCATTCAGTACTTATATATTAAAATTTTTATTAGTAAATTATCCGTCCAGGAAAAAGTGTGCATACTTTGTATTTAATGTAAATCCGTCCATATTAAATTTAAATATTATCTATAGATTATTTATAAAAATAAATTTTGTATTTGTATATTTATTTTAAATCATATTTTTATAAATATAATATAGAATTCATTATTTTAATTTAAACTATTGGTACTACCTTAAAATATTACATCACTTATGTTACCGAAAATACAACAATAATTAACACATCACATTTTGTCTTAACATTGAGTATACAATGCTAACTTAATTGTTAAATTGATGTATTTTTCATGATAAATTGATTGAGTTTGTGCATTTAGGAAAATGTATAGCAATATTTTGTTTAGTAATTATTTTATGCCTTACACAATTGAATTTAATTACTAGTGTATTTTAAAATACAAAAAAAAAATGTGTTGTAAGTGATGTAATTTAATGTATTATAGGTTGGCAACCTGTAGCTTTTCAGACTTATAAATACATTTATTTTTAAAAATTAAAATTTATCCATAAAATGTTAGAATATCATAATGAAACTCTAAAAAGGTTTTTGTATTTTTAAGTTGTTATTTTCATATACTCTGAGGTTCCAATAATATTTTTGTTTTGGAGTAGTGAATCGGTTGCTTACCATTGTAATATAGCTTAACTATTTGTAGTAGACCTAGATTAATTTAATTATGTTTTTATTTAAATATATATATATAATATATTATATATATATTATTACATTGAAAGTATGTCCACCAAAACCCATGTTAAAAAAAAATATTGGGACATTTTTAAAGTTCTGATTGAATGATTAAAGCATAACTAGATTACATATTTTACACGCTCCTTTAAGTTTATGTATCATTTTTATATCACTATAAAGAATGTATTCAAGAATTGTCTTTGTGGACATCACTCTTAATTAAACTTAATCATTCAATGAGAAAATTAATTTATTTGGAAACAAAAAACTTACATTTTTAGTATTTAAATCCTATTGATTGTGTAAAATGTATGCATAGAAGGTACTATTGAGTTTATTATTATTAAGCTGAACAAATAGTTATATTTCATAAATGATTTAGTCATTTAATTAATTTTTGTATTATTTACTTATTAATTAGTTATTATTTGTTACCAACATAATTTTTATGAAACAAAAAGTAAATGTTTACATTTATTAAATACATTATTAATAAAATATAGTTGATAATAAGATCTCATATGGAATTATAATATAGATTGGAGTGTCTTTATAAAAAGTTCTTTAAATTATTCACATAGTACCGTGACATTATTTTTTAAATATAAAATAATTTTGATGTGTAATTTACAGTGAATTCTGTTTGATGTTATGTCGTTACAATGGTTTTTTAATTTTATTAAGGGTAATTGATTGTATTTAAATAGATATATTATAGTAACTTACAAATAGAATTGAATTTTACAAAAGTGATTTTAATGAATGAAAGTTTTTATTAAATCTATCTACGTATTAGTTTATAAATGTATGTCTATTGTAATGAATTCATTATCAATTTTTATAATATTTAAAAAAGATAATTCTCATATTACACTAATTTTATGATTGAAAGGGTCGATTAAATATTTGTCATAGACTTCAATATTTTATATTTAAATTTCAGTTTTATTTTTGCAAATATGGAAAAAATTATCAATAAAACTAGGATTTGTCTTTATTTAACTATGTAAGACCTGTAAAATTCATCTTGGCCGATTGTAAAAATCACAGGTAATTGGTACCAAAAATGTATTGTCATATATTTTCCATTTCAATATACTTTTTGAATATTTGATATGTTGAAATTATCATAATAGTTGCCATCGACCAAGATGGATTATAATAGACATTTTCAATATTATGTGCATTTAATGAAGTTTATTTTCTATAAAACTATATTTTTGTGTTGATTATAATAAGTAATAACTATGTCACTCCAAATGAATTTAGGTAAAGGTTTAATTGAAATAAAATATTTAATAGATTATTAAGCTTACAATTTATATTATATAATGAAAATTTAATGATCTGAATTTTTTTTTTTTCGTTTTATGTCAGTATAATTTTTATTTATTTATTTCATATTTTATTATTTTGATCTGTAGTAAAATTATATGTATGTATGTATGTATGTATGTATGTCATGTATGTATGTATGCATGTATGTATGTATGTATGTATGTATGTATGTATGTACGTATGTATGTATGTATGCATGTATGTATGTATGTATGTATGTATGTATGTATGTATGTATGTATGTATATATTTTAAATTTAAATAAGTTTCAAAAATTAATATAGATTATATTCCAATGAAATTTTTTTATGCTTTTTGGAAAAACAGATACTGTTAATAATGTGTTCAATTATTTAAAAATATGTTTGTATTAACTGTAAAACATTTAAAATAAAATAAAGGATGTTGTTTTGTATTTCATTTTTAAACTTTGTTAAACATTATTTTTAAAAATATATTTTTGTTGTAAACTGAATAAAACTACAGTTACTTTTATATTATAAATAAGTTTATCATGTTTTTTGTTTACATGGTCTTTAAAGTACTATTGTAAATTTATATCGATTGTTAATGAGATTTTTAAAATATAAGACAGTGATTATTTGGCATAACTACTAAATACTAACACTAATTTTCAAAAAAAAATCCAAATTTCATTATAAACATGTTTATAAACATTTAATGAAAAATTAGACATTTAAGTATTCAGTATAAAAAGTAACATTTAACAATTTTGTATTAATATCATTGACTCCTGATGTTCGTATCTATACTTTATTAAAATTTAAAATTTATCTCTTTCTATTTCATATTGCACCACGACCCCCACAAGGGTGGTCAGTAAGTACCTGGGCTCTGGGGGCCCGGGAAAAAACAATATATATACATATTATTAATATAAATTTAAAAAATAAAATGAGTCATGTCATCTCATCCCAGTCACCATATTTGTATACAATATTGGTATATAAATAATTTGATTTCTTACTACATAAATTTGTGTAACCTATGTGTATATTGTTTTTATTTCATAAGATTGGGCCATTTGGCGCTGGTAGGCAGGTGGTATGCTGAAGTTTGAAAATAATAATAATTTTTTTTTTTTATTCATAAATTCTTTTTAAAAATGATGATTTTTATATTAAACTTCAGTAAATTAGTGTACTTGTGTTTCAAACTTATTTTAGGTAACTAAAATAACTGATATTTTATTAAGGTGTATAGCAGCAAAAAAACCCAATATTTTATAAAATAAAAAGTTAAATGTTAGAATTTATATTAAACTGTAGTTGAAAAATTCATGTGGGAGGCTTTTATGCACTACTAGAACATTGGTAAAAAATTAATGAAGTATCAACTAGTAGTATTGAAAATGGTATGATTTGTACAAGTGTGTTACATAAAAAGTAAAATAATGATTATTGTATACTATTATTATTATTATCACTGAAAGTCGACAAACTGAATACTTTCTCGTAACGAAGGGCCCTCTCCTCAAATGTTTTCACTAACATATTCATATTAGATAATAATAGAAAAATCATTCATCATGAAATTGTAATTTTAAGAAGAAAATATAAAATATTAGTGATTTTTATTGATGATTTTCCATATTCATAGAGCACTTTTAAATGTTTTCAAAATTGTGAATTTTTATGCAATTTATATGTGTAACATCCAGCAAATCCCAAATTGTATCTGCATTATATATGCATACACTCATTTTAATGAAAGATAGAAAACTATGCACATGTGATATTTGAATTAATTTGATTTCATCAACAGGGTTTTCCATCTTTACAATAAACCCTATTAAGCCATAGAAATTAATAGGAATTATGAATAATGATAATGTAATGAAAAGGAGTATGAAAAAATTGTAATTATAAATCACTGTCTGGGATGAAATATGCGATAAAAACGAAGTTTCTTGAATAATGCCAAGTTAAGACTATTTCATTGTTTTCAAATGAGTTCATCTTGTCTTCTTTATGATAAAATCTATATAGAAAACAAAGTGTTTACATTGTAACTTTTATTAACAACTGATTTATGTGGTTGAATTAAATTATAACAGACCAGCTAATTTATGGGATTGATAACATACGATTTGTTTATATCATATATGGTAGTCTGTCATCCCGGCCCACCCATGAGTAGTTTTGAAAACGGGTGGTTGAAATGTATAGTACAAATTCATACAAATTTCATGGCCCAAAAAAAATTTTGAATTTCTTAGTGGGTTGGGCTGGGGTAACATCACCCCAGCCCACCCACTTTATTTCGTTTATAACTTAAGTACTAGTGTCATACAAATTGCGGTAATAGTCATACAAATTCATACAAATTGCGTACTAAAACTTGACACCAAAAAAAATTTGAATTTTTTAGTGGGCTGGGGTGATGTACGTGTATATGGTATGCAAACTATATGTCTACAATTTATTAGCTGTATCTTATTGATAACTGTTATATCTTCAAAATTGTATTTAATATGAACTATTTATTATAAGATACTGCTTCTTTTTTTATTATAGCTGATAATATATAAATCGTTGTCATTTTATGGTGGATGTGTGTAAATGAATTATTTATCTAAATATCGATGCAATAGTAGAAATATCAGATACGCTTAGTATTCACATGGTTTTTATTGGAAATACCTTTAACAGTTGATTGGTAAGTATTATACAACACTAGCGAAGTACAAGGGTTGTATAAATTGAATTGTCGAAGAAGAATATAATATAATATATAATATAATAAAATTATATAAATATAAATTGTATCATATAAAATAAATGTGTACAACTTTTTTATATTATATTTATTAAAAAAAAAAAAAAAATCGCTATAAGTTTTTATCATATGAGAATCTACAACATCATTTGTACTTATTGTAAATACTGTTCATTGCAAATCGTACAATCACTGATTTAAATATAAAAAACAATAAATCACTGTTTAGTGACTGCGAATAGCCGAACTTTATTGAAGTCATAAACAATTATTAAATATATTATTTAATTACAAATATTTATAACAACGCGCGCAATTTGTTTATACGAAAATCATCTTATAATGATTTGCTTTCAAATTTATAATAATAATAATAATAATAATAGTAATAAAACACGTATAAGAACTACGACGAGTGTTGTGAGTAGACGAGTGCCAAGACGGAAAAGAAGGAAGGACATTGCAGGGGGGTCGGGGTAGGCGTATAACGGGACGGGTGGTGGGTTCTAGTTGACATTTTTCTTCTACAATTAAAATTAAATTTTTATTTATAGAATTTTGATATAATGTAAAAAAAAAAAATACATCATGATATTTTCTGAAAATTTCTCATACGAATCGATATGTCACATCATTTTTACTCATTTTCGCCCGATTTTGACGCCCGCGAGACGATCGTGACGTCCGATATCGCCATGACGAAAATAGTGATATAGATCGACCTTGGATATGATAAAACCTACGTACGCAAATGCATTGACGATCCCTTTTTTATAGGTTCTAAATTGAATAACGTCTTCACATGCACTTGGATTAAAACTTTTTTTTACTGTCATATCGAACAGTTAAACTCATTAAACGCGATATCATAATTTTCTAATTTGTGTCTATTGTTTGTGACACTGATCATCTCCATTCAGAAATTATGTTCACGTCACTGTGGTAAAGTGTTCACTGACAAAATTTTTAAAATAAAACACGTCTTTATAAATGAAAAACATTAATAAACGCATTTATTAATTGAACAAAAATGCAAATGAAATAAAATAAAAGTAGGACGTACGATCGAGTTGATTTTAAATACATTAAATAATGAAAAATAAATAAGCAAAAGAATTTTAAGTACATTGGAAAAAGAAAAAATTAAAAAAAAAAAAAGATTATAAACAAAAGAAATTGAATGGAAAAATTAATTTGAAAAAGGGGCAGTTATAAAGGGAGTTACAATCCGTTGAACTTCGCGCGCAATGCACAATACGTTGAACGACACTATGTCTGCGTGCGCCTTCTGTTCGAACAGCACGTTGACGGGTATCAACGAGACCAACGACGACATGGTGGGACTGTCACCACCGGCCCATGGGCGACGCGAGATTGCGTGTTACCGCGTTCAGCACGTCCATCCAACCTCCGTGGCTCTCGTAGCCGCAAAACGCGATCGCGTGGCCGTTCAGGTGGTCGGGCGCTATCAGGAGGTTGTGCGTTTTGAACATGGCGGCCAGCGCGAAGAAACACGCCACCGCCTTTTGCGTATACAGCGGATATCCGACCACGGCCAGGTCGTTGCCGGGGCGCAGACGATCCAACATGCCCATCACCGACTCCAGGCACTTGCGCTGCAGGGTCACGTCGTCCGTCACGTACGCGGCGCACACGTTGGTCACGTCGCAAACGTTCATGTGCTTGCCGAACTCGGCCCGGTAATACGACATCCGGGACTTGGCCTGGCATAACAACGTCCGGGACTCAGCACCGGACGAGGGCCGCCGGGCGGCGTCGTCAAGCATCGGCGGGAACTTCGTCACCGCACGCTCCCGGCAACGGATCAGCGGCTCGCAGCAACCCGGTACGCAGTCGGACGTCTGTCGACGGGTCGACGGTCAGGCTGTCGCGTTGTCCCCGGTAAAACACCGGGCCGCTCCCTGGCCCAAGTCCTGCTCGTCCCGCGAACGAGTCTTCTCCTCGTGCGACACGCCGTCGTTCTGTCCGCGGCGCGTGCCCGCTCGCACGCGACAACCGCCCGGGATCAACTCTTGGTCACGCCGGATTAGTCGCAGGTCGCACCTGACCAGGAACCCGTGGCACAGCGCCCGCTTCACGTTTTCCATTTCCCAGTAACAGTGTCGCTTGTTGGACAGCGCGTCGATGTTCCTCACGATGCTCGTGATCTGCAACCGCGAAAAGTACGTCGCGCATCTCAGCAGCATCGTCCGGCCTAGAAGTTGTGGGGCACCTGCGACGACGGGAACATGGCGTTCGCGTTGTTCTCGCCGGTCGCAAAAAACTTGCGCACTTACGGCAACGCGAACGATCTGCCCCTATACCCCGTGCACACCAAGTACACCTCCGAGTTGCCCGGCTTGCTGGTCGCCGGTTTCCGGACGACCACCGACCCGAACATGCAGCACAACAGGTACACGCGGCACATGGTGTTGCACTCGAACATGGTGAACATCTTCAGGACCAGCGAGCCGCCGTCCCGGAGCACGTTCAAGGCGACCATGGTCTCGTAGTGGTGCAACCGCATGATCACGTTCTCCTGTTCGCCGGGGTCGCCGGAACAGTCGATGCTACCGTCGGCCGTCACTAAACACACGCCGTGCGAACCCTTCGCGGCCACTACTCGGCGCAGATGTTCCGCGTAACCCGGCTGGAATATGTCGCCAGTGTAGTCCGGCCCGAACTTCCAGTTGTCCAGGGTGTTTCGTATCAGCCGGTCGTCCGTGACGGCATCCGAGTATCCGTTCGCCTCGTGATACGGGTTCAGCGTCATGGCCAACCATTCCAACCGCAGGCCTTCGTGACGGGTCGCCAGGTGATGGTTCAACGCCGAGACGAACGCGCCGGGCGCTTCGCACAGGTGCACGGTCAGCGCGTGGTTCTCGCGGACCGCGTCGCGCGGCACCAGGTTCGGTTCGCCGCACGCTATCTCGTGAAATTTGCACCACGCCTGCGTCAGGAAGTCCGGCTGCACGTGCTTTCTCACGTGGTTGATCACCAGCACGGCGGGGTTCATCTTCGCCGTGTGCGCGTGCCAACTGTCCAAGTTGAACGAATCCAACCGGTCTTTGGTAGCGTTCAAATCGTGTTTCAGACGTTGGAACCCGCCCGACTCCCATTGCGGCTCGACGAACATTGTCTTGGCGTTCGGTAACGGCCATCTCGTGCCCAGCGTGAACGTCTTGTTGAATTCCCTTCCGACCGCACGTTCTATGTTGTTGGTGTACGCCATGTTGTTGCTATCTGTTGTATTGTCTTCTTCTTCTGGTTTCGTTTTCTTCGTAAAATGTACACCACGCTGCGTGTGTCTGGTGGAACTGCCGATGTTTAATAAATTCAAACAATTTAAAATGTTAACTGCGATACACCCGACGCGTTGAACTTGTCTCTTCGGCAGATGGATCGCAATTGACATAAATATTCGTGTTACGTAGCAGGTAAACAGTTTTGTTTATTTTGTATATTAATTAATTATTCATATTGCAAGCAGTTTGACTATTTTGTCCAGCGTTTTTTTTAAATATTAGTTCACAATTTAAATTGCAATCTACTGAATCGTAAGTAGCAAGTGTTTTATTATTATTATTATTATTATTATTATTATTATAAATTTGAAAACGAATCATTATTTATTTTTAAATTAGTGATTGTACGATCTGCAATGAACAGTGTGTGTGATGTCATCACTGTCAAAGCCGTAGGGTGGCGTGGCAGTACGACTCGAACGGCGTTTTCGGATCACGCGGTCGTCACTTATACGAAATACATTTTCCGGGAATGGCAATTTTTTTATTTTGATTTTCGTTTTTCGTTGCGACCTGATCCTCTTCCTGTCGCAAAATAATTCGATTCGCGAAACATCGTTCGTATGGAATTCAATCGGATATAGGAGTATGCGTAAAATATACGTACACACACACACAGTGACACTATAAAACCAGACCTGTAGGAATGAAACGACTTACGACGATTAATAACAATGGAAACTGCGACACTGTACATGATGTCGACGACGAAGTTTCGTTCTCGCGTCGTCGTCGTACAGCGAGTAGACAATCGGACACCATCCAACAATTTTTTTATTTAATTCTTTATTGAATTGGAGTATTGTCATTTGTCGTATTGAATATTATAATAATTGAAAATTGTTTAAAAGTTAAAACGTTCGAAACAAATTGGTAAATTTGTTATACAAAGAATACGATCTGAAAAATAAGTCAAAAATATACTTTATTAACCGCTAGATAGGTAATAATTTAAAAATATAAATATTAAGATATATAGGTAAATAATTATGCGTTTGAGTTAAAACTGTAGTTAGCTCCCACCTTATATATTTTTTAGGATTTCACGCATACCCATAAATTAGTTTAGGACTACATCACTGGTTATTACTCATTACTTTATTTTCCACGCTCGAATTATTGGTAAACGTGACGGACGGCAGTGATGAACTTTACGAGTATCGACACCGTTTATAAAAATGTATTGAGGACGCAACTGTTTATTAAACTTTCAGAGTACCCCTACTATTTTTTCCCAATTAAACCATTGGATACACTATAAAATCGTTAAATTTTTTTGCAGCACAAATTGACGATAAACAACGTTGTTTAAACATTGGAAATTCTATTTTATTAGTGATTATTATGTGCAGATGTATAGCATGAATACAATATAATTTTTTTTTTATAACTTGTAATAGCATATTATCATTTGATTGTTTTTTACATATATAACACGTTAGAGAAATTGTATAGGGAAATTATTTTAATCGAAAAAAAAAGAATACGGTTAGAAATCAGTTTATATCGTAGTGGTATGTACACTGGGGTTTGTGGGATACCCACGGTTTTGTGGTATAGAATATTTCATTTGGAACGCTATTTGTAGATTTCCAATCGAGTGTCCATAACTTTATGTTTTCCAACTCGAGCACTGTCCACAATCTAAGTGTTATATGATTTGACGCGCATGGATGTGGTTTTATACGCGTGTCTGCATATCGGTATCGGACCGTTCAAACGCGAGAAACAATGAAAAGAAAGATAATAAGTCGACCCGAAACATACAGTGATCGGTCGTTGCAACTGTTATTATTATTATTATTATTATTTTTAAATTTAACACCTTCAAAACATAAAAGTGCAAAAGAGGACTATAATACATATATAAATATGAATGTTGCGCCCCCTTAAGAGGGTTTTAGACACTTTTACAAAATTTCCACAATTTTTACAATTATTATTGACACGTATGATCTTTTTCACCGACCTATTATCGACTGACGTTCTATATATTTATTATTACTAACCTTAAGCTTAATACGTGTTGGTTAAATAATTTGACACTTGTTACTAGAAAATGTAATATTATAGATTATACTAGACATATAATAGACATTCTGAGAAAGTAACACCTCGTTTTGTTGTTCAGAAAAAACAATTTGTGGCCATAAACTTAAACGTAATCAAAACATAAATATATGGTAGCTGACTATAGGTTATGGATAGTAATTTAACAAGTAATTTATCGAATTTTTTAGTTGTTCAACCATATTTCTAATAGTTAGAAAAAAGATACGGTTAAAAATTTAAAAAAAGTATAAATAATAATTTATTCTGACGCATAAAACTAAAACAAACTAAACAAAATTTTTTCATGTGATAATGTATCATCACGTTTAAATATAAAGTAATTATCGGTACATATACATCATTGGTCATAAGTCTAAGAAACAATTTTCAAGTATAAATATGGTTTTATTAAGACACACCAATGAAATATTACAACGTTCTAGGTGTGAAAGTTTATAAATCATCAACCCATAAAATAATGCGAGTTACTCTAAAAATGATTTAACACACGAAAAAAAAAACAACGCCCATTAAGTAAAACCATTCGATTTTGTTTATAAATTCAAACAATTTCATCTATAATATGGAATTATATATGTATGCCTGCGTACGGGTATCCCGACGAAATGTATTTTGGTGGTTAGATGGCAGGTAACGGTCGGAAGACTGTCGGTGTTGGACCGTCCGGTAGTTCGGTGATGTGGCAGACATACAGTCTTCGGTCTTGGGATACACGATGGTTGTCCTCTAACACGGAATCGGCGTCCCGGAGTAGTCACATGGGAGAACGGTCTTCGTGGCCCGTCTCGCTCATTACGTCCGGTGGGCATGCGATAATTGCGTGGCGACGGCGAGCATCGGACAGGTCGCGTGGTTCCTCTGTTGGTCTTGCACGAACAGACCTTTGGAAGAGAACAACATTGCGAGGACTGTTGTTTGGTGCCGACGGTGGACCTTACGTGGAGGACGTTTGTTGCGGCCGCCTGGTAGGTTGACGACTTGGCGGTATAGAGTATTCGGTCTTAGGATACCGGATGGTTGTCCTCTTGTATGGAATCGGCGTCCCGGAGCAGTTGGACGGCTGATAGTCACCGTTGTGGGTCGTCTCGCTCTTTACGTTCGGGGGGGGGGGGGGCATGTGACAATTGCGTGGCGACGACGAGCACCGGACAGGCAGGCCCCTTGGTTCCTTTGTAGGCTGGGTATGAGCAACGCGGGGCTCGTCCATGATTCGCACCTTCATGTCCTTTTTGGACGGAAATCCATTCTCGATCGGCGGCGGTGTTATTGACGCTCGGTGGTGGTTTGAGTGATATTTTTACAAAGTATTATTTCATCGCGTTCGATTTTTTCAATTTTTATACCTTTAGGAGTCTATACAGCAAACTGGCAATATTGTTTTTGACATATATTAAGCTGACCTTGAACTTGATAATACCAATTGTGTTTTGTATTTATATCACCTATTTCTCTAGATTTTTTTAATGTCCAAAACGTGATTTTTTTGTTGTTAAATGCCTTCTTCTGGTGTTAAATTTGCGGCTGCAGCTGGACATTTTACTTCTATTACACCATTACTACCAATTAGGCCATCTGGTGTAGCTCCCAAGTATGGGTGTTCTTTGTCCACGAAAATACCACATTTTTTAATTTTAATTTTTAATTTTTTTTGTAATTCGGTAACTGTAGTTTCTTCATTTGATTTCCCATATTCCATTGCTGCTGTGGTAACTCCACCAAATAAATTATTTTTTACAAAATTTTGACATCCAGTGTTTTGTCTCATTTTAATAATTGTTCCAAAATTAGAGGCTGTTAACATTTTTCTTCGTCTTTCAATCCATTTATTTGATAGACTTTGGTCCACTATTTCACGTTCTAAAATTATCCTCTGCTTTTCATTAAGAATTAAAGAAGAAAGGATTTTTTTTTTCTGACATATCTGGTTTCTCGGAATGTTCATCATACCAAGGATCTGGTCGTTCAACTGTTGTTCTTGATGGAAACAGCTGTCTACGGATCGTAACTTTTCTTCTTTTAGCAGTCATCTGTGCTGCCGAAACAATTTTTGCTTCTTTTTTTTACAGAACACTCCTGCTTTTATTATGAATATATTTATGATATATATATAAACTGGCTTTTTTGCGTTATATGTTACTGTTGCAACATTACAACGTCCGGTATATGATCGTTATAGAGAGTAGTTTATTCTTTTACTTAAGAACAGAAGTAAATATAAATACCTATACAATAAAATAAATAAATAATTTAAATTAATTTTTATGAAAAAAGAAAACATGTCAGGGGTGAACGTAGGGGGTTTTAGGGGTTCAAACCCTCTTCCGCCGAAATTTAGGATGATATATAAAATAAAACATTTTGAATTGTAGTCTAATAATAATTAATACAATTTTGAAATTTGTATTAATATTATTTAATGATTTTTTTCTAAACAACTCTCCCCCCTCCAACAATTATTTTTCTGTTTGCCCCCGAAACATATCAATACCTATATGGTTACTTAATAAATAATTTTATTTATCAATATATCGAAGATAATTTTAGCTTATTTGTATTTCGTTTATATTTTTGTGTATAACTCACCAGAAATACATTTTGCTACAACTGCATTATAGCTTTCGATTATATTACTGTCTAAGTCTTGAATAAAAGATTTTGTATGTACCAACAATCTTCTGATAATGGCAAGTATTTCCCCAAATATACCATTTGTCTTCATTCTTGGAACCTTGTTCTCTTCATTATCTTTTGGTCCTTGACAATAATATGAATCGCAATTACCATGACTTCCAAAAACGTGATAAGCAGCATTTCAATATCTATTCTAAGACCAGCAATATCATTGGATATTTTTCTAAATTTTACAGCTTTAGCTATAGCGTTCCTGATCCTAAATATATTTCCACTAAGATATTTCCGATGCTCTCCAAAGTATCTTCTATTTTTAGTTATATCTCTAAGTTTATTACAACAATTTCTGTATAGATGGTTTTTACACTCTACTTTTTGAACAGTAAGGTTTTTATAGGGTCTCTGTTCTAAAAGTTTTATATAGACATTACTATCCCCATCTCCTATACATTTTGCATAACGAACTCCATACATATGTTCGCTTAATTTAAACCTTATACAATTATAGACGTTTCCATGGCCGAAGAACTTTTAGATTCGTCCCATTTTTTAAAACAAACGTGTATTGTTGATATTTTGTTGGAACTTGATGCTCTAGTACACACAAGATAGTATTTATTGCAAACGCCTATGAACAATACTTCCTTTGTCCGCTGACCAATAAAAGCGGCCTAAATAATAATTTATACATATATATATATATATTAAAGCCAGCATTTTAAAATCATATTATAATTTACTTACTGTTCCAGAAGAGGAGTTGTACATAGTTCTGTAAGATTTCTTCCTTCATCTACCATCACATATAACTGTTAACAAGGGAATACCATCTTTATCAATATTAACATTCTCGATAGCTAAATTCTTTTCTTCCATCGCTGCATTGTGCATTATTTTAGCTGCTATCTTTTCAAAATTATTTGAAATTTTACTTTCGTAAAGTTTATATGGTTTACAATTCATAATCGGAATGTCCATGGCAGAAAATATTTGGGAAAGATGATTGTTTGCGCCGCTGAGCTCTTGATGAACAGTTGGCCCGACTACTGGCATACACCGTACGGTTATGTTTAGAAAGAAAAATTGAAGAGGTGAGTGCAACAACCAAACATCTCCAGTTGATACAACTTCTCAGGAGGGACTTAAAACTATTTTATTAATTATTGGATGATTTAAAACATAAAACAAATATATTTTCAGATAGAACTTAGAGCCCTTTTTTAGATCCCCTAACCAAATTGCCTAAATTATTCCGCGAATAATAGTAATAAAATAAAAAAACTTGGAGATTTCTGGTTGTTGCACTAAAATTTAAAATACTTACATAACTTAGAAGTTTTGATTTAATGTAAAAAATGTAGTAAAAACTGAGAAATTTTGATAAAATATCTTAAACAATGTTCATACAAATAATAATAAATTTGTACTAAAAAATAAAAATCAATGTTTTAATTATTTTATTATAAACAATTTTATTTTAAAGTATTTTTGTAGGTTAATATAACAAAAAAACTTAATACTTATAAGTTAAAATTTAAAATCACAATATTACTACCTATCAAATAGTCAGTCTTCTTCATTATATTCATGAAGTGGACGATCTTGGGAAGATTTAAGTTTAGTGTAGTATTATAGATATAAAAAGGAGTCATATTTTATTAAAAATACTTATTTTTAGGTAATATAACATGTTCTCAATATTACGAATAACGCCGTTTTACAATCCAGTATTTGTCGCTGTCCTATCACAACCAATTGCAACAAGCTTATCAAAGTCAAAAGTTTTACTTTCTAAATAGTACAAAATGCTTTTAGCTATTTCGCTTCCGGTTCTACTTTTTGGCGACAAATGACCCATGTACTGTCCACCAGGTTCTTGAACCAAACTAATATGTTCTTCTTTCTTTAATTTTCGAAACATTTTGTTTTCATTTTTTTCTTGATAAAATGTGTTGTCTTTTCGCCCATCAAAATATACTCCCAATATATTTATATTTGCAATTTTTGTTTGTAGTTTGTCACGAATTTTATTTTTTCTCTTCTGACCTTTCTACCTTGTCTAGCACTAGTGAATGATCTTCATTTACCATGCCAAGATCTTGTAAAACACAAGATGCAATAGCAGCTGTGGCTCTGTCTGATAATCCATATCTATCACTTATTAAGGCAGTAGCAGAAAGTTTAATGCGCATTTGAGATATTGACGGTAAATTGGTACAATTTGTTTCATTGCTATAGATTCAGGTTTCTCGAACAATATTTATTGGAGTATAACTGGCGTTCACATATAGTATAACAATCTCATTCTTCTCTTTTATTTATTTCCTTTGATCTCTTTGCATTATCATCCTAGTTTCGGTCACATCCAAACTATCTATACATTTCAACCGACTAGTTCGCTGGTCGTACATGAACTCTTTTTTAAATTTTAGGGATCTTTCTTTCTTTTTCACAGGCACATTCCATAATAACCTTACAATCACAAGAGATAGGTTTTTCCACATATGCATATAAACTTCATAACACACTTGCAAAATGCTACATCAAAAATTTTATTTTTTGCTTCACTTACAAAGTTTTCGAGCTTTATTTTACAATTTATTTTCTCTTTATCGCGATAAAACGATTTTCTCAAATTGTAGTAATTAATCATAGTAATCCTTAATCATTTTTACAATACATTTCATGGCTCACCGTAGGTATAGAAGCTTTGTAGTAAACTTCCTTTATCTGACTAACAACATAATAAGAAACCCGGGAAAACCAACGTTTTTCGCAAATTTTGATGTTTCTTCGAAACAAGCCAAAAATACAGCTTTGTATGTAGATAAAATACTTTTACTTAACTCTTTTAGAGAACCAAAAATAGAACAAACGCTTAATATTATGGTATTTCTGTGAGTTTCTGTCAAAAATTCAAACGAAATATAACTCATTATTCAATAATAATAATAATTATTATTATTATTGTTATTATAATTATTGTTTTTTTACGACGTAAAATACTTACGTAGTCGTATATAAAATACTTAGTCTTAGTAAAATCGGTTTGTTCCTTACAAACGCAAAAAACTAGTCGAATCGACATGCGAAGCCTAAAGAAGTGCTTGACGAAAACAAGTGTTCATATTTTTGCAAAAACATATTTTCGTATACGTGTAAACGAACAAACAATTTGAGTGCTACCTTTAAAAAAAAAAAAACATTTGTGATAGCCGAGCTTTTTTGATATGTATTACAATTTAAAAAAAAAAATGTGATAATTTTCAACAATTACACATAAACGATTTTTTTTAAATTCAAGCTCATATTTTAAAATTCAAATGCTATACTATGAGATTTGAAAACTCGGAAATTAAAATATAAATTGCTAGTGAAATACATTTCAGTAGATATTAAATTTTTCTCTATATTAGGTATTATGTTAGCATAACTGTACATTAGGGTGGGTCGAAAACGTTGAGTGTAGTGGGTGGTTATGCTCCACAACTAGGATGTGAAGAAAGAGACAAGAAAGTGTTTTGACGAAAGATGGATGAGGTGATGCAAGGAATACCAGGTAATGAGAATACGGTTTTTGGTGGGGATATGAATGGACATACCAGTAGTGAGAGGAGAGAATATCAGAGAATACATGTAGGGTATAGCTTTGGGGGGGGGGAGGAAAGATGAGACTGGAGAAAGAGTTATAAATTTTTTATTATCATATGATTTTGCAGTAATCAATACCTATTTTAGAAAGAGGGAAGAGCATTATATAACTTATAAGAGTGGGGGTATGAGATCATAAATTGATTATCTTATGTGGAAGAGAGATAGTGTAAAGCGAATAAAATATTGAAAAGTAATCCCTGAAGAGGGTATTACACCACATAGATTGATAATAATGGAGTTGTGGTATAGTGGGAAGAGGGTGTACAAAAATAAAAACAATACAATAAGGTAGTCGAGGATTCGGTGCTGGATATTAATAGAAGACAAAGGAAAGGAGTTTTTAAATAAGATGAAAGGATTGATAGAGTGGAAGGTTGAGGGGAATATAAATGATGTGTGGAATAGTATTGCCACTTAAACAAGAATGCCGTAAAGGAGATTGTCGGTGAGAGAAGAAGTAGTATGCCAGAAAACAAAGAAACGTAATGGTAGGATGAGGTAGTTCAGATAATTATAGTGAGTATGAAAAAGTAATTTAAGGTATGGCAGAAGGAGAGAAGATTAGGTAGAATACATATATTTGTGTACGGAAACAAAGTGGGTAGTAGGCAATGCGATGTTTTATAGGTATGATTAGTTATATGATAAATTGGGAACAAAGGAAGACGAAACAGAAATTTATAGATTTCTTAAGGTTAGAGAAAAACAATTTAAGGATTTTCAAAAGGTTTAGTGTATAAAAAGTGATGATAAGAGGGTGCTCACGAATAATGATTCTGTGAAATATAGATGGAAAAAGTATAATGAGGAATAAAGTATATATGAAGTATATATGAAGAGTATCCAAGAAAAGCTGTAGAGAATATTTTGTGGAACGAAGGTCTAATAGATTTAATTAATGAGAATGAAGAATGGGAGGCTGAGAGAACGATGAAAAATAAAAATGCGATAGGACCAGATGAAGTGCCAGTGCATGTGTTGTAGACGTTACGGGATGTAAGCATAAGGTAGTTGAATGATCTTTTTAATAAAATGCTAGTAGAGGGGAAAATATCGAAAGAATGGAGAAAGAGTCTTGTAGTACCTATATTTAAAGGCAAAGGAAACATAAAATAATGTGGAAATTATAGGTAGCATAAAGTTTATGAGTCATAGTATGAAGACTTGGGAAAATATTATAGATAAGAGAATAAGAAATGAGACATCAATAACTAAAAACTAATTTGGTTTTATACCTGGAAAGTCGACAATGTGTAACGTCACATATAAATGGTGTACTTTAAAGGCGATAAGGCCCCACCGCTGCCGTGAAACTGTACCGAACGTAGGTACCTTTCGTTGTCGTCGTCTACCTTCTTCACTACGCATGCAACGGCAAATCGCCAGTTGAATTTAATATGTTGTTCGCATTTTGTACCAAGATTTTTTTCGTCTCTTCGCCGTCAACCGTTCGAGTATAAAAACCACTACCGATGCCTCAGAAAAAAACGTACATATATTTTTTTTCATCGCCCCACGAATTCTGCATCTCAGAATGGAGTAGTTGATGGAAGTTTTCCTCATGGCGGGTCGCGTCAACGGTCGGCGTGATATACGTACACAGTAGAGATATGGGTAATATGTACAAAGAATGTAAATAACTGTATATAATTATTTCGGCCAGCGTAAGATCTTTTTGATTGTTAGAAAATAACTTGTTTTTTTGTCTTTGTAAATATTTTATGTGATAATATAATTGGTTAAAAGCTTTCAATACCTATTAAACCGATGTTTTTATTTTGTTGCATTCCGTACCCCGTTCCCCGCGTAATCCCCCATTCGATAACAAAAATTCAGATGACTCGGACTGTTTCCCGGACCCGGTATATGGTTAGCGACCCATGGTAAAATGGTCGGTTGTCACAACGTGGACCCAAACCCCAGCTGAGGAGTTACGTCACAAATGAAACCGTTATTTTGTGTGAGACAACTTGTAGAGAAGTATAGGGAGAAGGAAAAAAGCTTTGTATGGTGTTTATAGATTTTGAACGAGCGCCGAGAGAAATTCTAAAGTGGGCGTTAATAGGACAATAAAATAGGATAAAGAATGAATATGTAAGAGGAAGCATAGGAGAAGTGTCGATCGTGGATACGATGAGAGAGAATAGACTTAGATGGTTTGTTTATGTTATGAGGAGATAAAATTCGGAAGCTGTTAGAACGGTTATGGAAATGAACGAAGAAGGAAGAAGAGGAACCATTTTAGGACCATTTTACATTTGGGTTTTACGACGTAAACGCATTATTCAATAATAATAATAATTATTATTATTGTTATTATAATTATTGTTTTTTTACGACGTAAAATACTTACGTAGTCGTATATAAAATACTTAGTCTTAGTAAAATCGGTTTGTTCCTTACGAACGCAAAAAACTAGTCGTATCGACATGCGAAGCCTAAAGAAGTGCTTGACGAAAACAAGTGTTCATATTTTTGCAAAAACATATTTTCGTATACGTGTAAACGAACAAACAATTTGAGTGCTACCTTTAAAAAAAAAAAACATTTGTGATAGCCGAGCTTTTTTGATATGTATTACAATTTAAAAAAAAAAATGTGATAATTTTCAACAATTACACATAAACGATTTTTTTTAAATTCAAGCTCATATTTTAAAATTCAAATGCTATACTATGGGATTTGAAAACTCGGAAATTAAAATATAAATTGCTAGTGAAATACATTTCAGTAGATATTAAATTTTTCTCTATACGAGTTTTCGAGGTTATAGTTTTGATTAGGTAACACATATTATTAGGTATTATGTTAGCATAACTGTACATTAGGGTGGGTCGAAAAAAACGATTTTTTTATTTTGGCCATACAATAGCGTGGAAAAGTTGCAGTTTGGTATCATAAATAAGGATAAGAAAATTTAAAAATTCTATGTTTATATCTTCAGTTCTCGCATTGGGCTTAAAGTTTGAAGAAAATAGTCAAAAACTCAATAAGCAAAAAATAGAATTTTTGATGTAGCATTTTGCAAGTGTGTTATGAAGTTTACATGCATATGTGGAAAAACCTATCTCTTGTGATTGTAAGGTAATTATGGAATGTGCCTGTGAAACATAAAGAAAGTTCCCTAAAATTGAGAGAGAGTTCATGTACGACCAGCGAACTAGTCGGTTTAAATGTATAGATAGTTTGGATGTGACCGAAACTAGAAGGATAATGCAAAGAGATCAAAGGAAACAAATAAAAGAGAAGAATGAGATTGTTATACTATATGTGAACGCCAGTTATATTCCAATAAATATTGTTTGAGAAACCCGAATCTATAGCAATGAAACAAATTGTACCAATTTACCGTCAATATCTCAAATGCGCATTAAACTTTCTGCTACTGCCTTAATTAGTGATAGATATGGATTATCAGACAGAGCCACAGCTGCTATTGCATTTTGTGTTTTACATGATCTTGGCATGGTAAATGAAGATCATTCACTAGTGCTAGACAAGGTAGAAAGGTCAGAAGAGAAAAAATTCGGCATAAACTACAAACAAAAATTGCAAATACAAATATATTGGAAGTATATTTTGATGTGTGAAAAGACAACACATTTTATCAAGAAAAAAATGAAAACAAAATGTGTCGAAAATTAAAGAAAGAAGAACATATCAGTTTGGTTCAAGAACCTGGTGGACAGTACATGGGGCATTTGTCGCCAAAAAGAAGAACTGGAATCGAAATAGCTAAAAACATTTTGTACTATTTAGAAAGTAAAACTTTCGACTTTGATAAGCTTGTTGCAATTGGTTGTGATGGGACAGCGACAAATACTGGATAGAAAATGGCGTTATCCGTAATATTGAGAACAAAGTGGGCCGTCCATTGCAGTGGTTTATATGCTTACTGCATTTTAATGAACTTCCATATAGATAAAATTTAAATGGTGAGAGAGTAGGACCATCATGTTTCTCCGGGAAAATTGGCAAGCATTTGGCTTACTGTGAAAAGCTCCCAGTTGCTAATTTTAAAACAATTGATGGTGAACATATCAATGTAACGAAAACCGATCTGAGCAAGGACCAACAATACTTACTTATTTTACAAGGCTGTAAGACAAAAAAGTGTACGCCTGACCTCGTTATGAAAGATCTGGAAGAAACACTATTATTATAATGTCAAAAAATCAAATGTAATATATAAACGTAATATAATAAACGTAATAATTATACGTAACATTTTATACCACACCAGATTCACTCCCGAATAGAACGATACTACTCCGAGTTAATAATAGCGGCAACTGATTACGTGATACACAATGTATGTGTGGCATATGTTTGAAATAAGCGATTAATTTTCTGCCTGTTGTGACACGAAACAATATTAGCGTAAAAACAACGCGCAAGCGCCCGCACGACGCACAGCTATATTGGCCAACTTTTGTGTTCATGCACAAACAGACAATACAATGGATATATTGTCTTAATTATTTTGAGTTAAAACCTATCTGTATGCTGTTATTTAATGACCTTCAAATTTTAAAAATATTAATTTTTAAATTTTTCTGAAATTTTTAAATTTTTAGTTTTTGACTATTTTCTTCAAACTTTAATCCCAATGCGCGAACTGAAGATATAAACATAGAATTTTAAAATTTTGTTATCCTTATTTATGATACCAAACTGAAACTTTTCCACGCTATTGTATTGCTAAAATAAAAAAAAAATCGTTTTTTTCGACCACCCTACTGTACATTTACGTACAGTAAGTACAGAAGTACAGATGTAAATTATTGTTTTATAATATTTGGTAAAAATCTAATGACATCGCAATAAACCGTTTTTTAATCTTACCCGGATTTTTATTTTATGTGGATTTAACACAATGTCTTAGTTTAAATACTGGTGGTGATGGGATTATTAGTAACTGAAAGGTTAATAATAGACGTACAACGCGGTCAATAACAAAAGAAAAAAGAAAAAAAAATGATTAACGCATACGAGTCCCCGTTAAGTGAGACATTTCATGTTTTTTAAGGTTAGGTTTTTTTTTCTGTAACGCTTTTTCGTGACAGTCCCCAGTGGGTATCTTAATTTAGGTAACGCTTTTCGTGGACACTTTTTGGTGGACACTTTTTCGTGACAGTTTTTTATTTTAATGTGCCAAAGTAAAGACATAAAATGTCAAAAATACGATTAAATATAGTAAATAAAATAAAGAAAAAAAGTGCATAAAAAAGACCAGTACCGAAGCCTCAGAAAGAAACGTACATATATTTCTTTTTATCGCCCTACGAATTCTGCATCTCAGAATGGAATAGTTGATGGAAGTTTTACAATTTACCATTAATCTGACTTTAGATTGTGTTTAATAATTAAAAATATATCTAAATTGTTTGTTTTTTGGAAATCTGTTAAAAAATATTTTGTTACATCATAAACATGAAATAGCGCAGTTCATTAAATGAAAGTATTTTTGACCATTTCACATGTGGGCTGTTCATACGTGTATTGACACTGCTCGTGTACACAATGCGTTCTCATATGCAAGTGCATATGAGCCGATATTTATCAATTGTCCCTCGCGACGGAAATATACGTTCCGTCTCTATTGTATTACGCGCATGATAAAGTTAACATCGACGAAGATCTAAACAGGGATATATCCATATTTATAAATAATTCAGTCATTGCAAATGTGTAAGTACGCCTTTCCGCACTAATATCGCTCGCTAGTATAGCGTTTTTTAAACTGTGTTCCGCGGAACCCTGGGGTTCCTCGGAGATCACTTCGTGGTTCCGCAAAGCTTAAATAATTTTTTGCAAAATGTTGAAAAAAAAATGAAAAAAAATGTTTGTATATTAAATAATAATGTATATGGTATAGTGACTATATTTTTACAATCTTGTAACGTTCGATTTTAATGAGGACCTCCGTCGTCTATTTCCATTGAATGATAAATAATATCGCGATACCCGACGGTACCGAAAAGGCGATAATAAAAGTTCAACGGATTTATGTATAAATAGTCGTTTTCGGTCAGTTGTTGTTTTCGTCTGCCGGATAATATACATCACTCACTGTTATATTTTGTTTTTTTTTTCCTTTTCCCCTAAAATTTGTTGTTTTATCCGGTCAAGAAACGAAAAACAAATGGAGTAGTCATCGTCCGTTTCGTCCACCGGGCGGAGATCGCCTGTGGCGATGTTCCACCTGGATGTGTCCGCGCCACGCGCGGACACAGGGTAATATGTATAGGCATTGGTTTGTTTCGTGCGTATGAATATGTGTGTCGGTGCAACGGAAGAATGGAAACTTTATATTTATTTAATTTAATTGCTGTCCCTCTAAATATCATAAAAAAAATAATCCTTACCGGCTTTTTAGCCTCGCCATGGTTGGCGACCCTCCTCTTAAAATACGGATCCGTCACACGACGCTCATCCATTTGGATCGAGACGTCGCAATCTATTGCGTATTTATAGTGCTTATACAGTATAAGGAATAATATTTAACGTCGTTGACAAAAATACTAATTGGTTATGACCGTCTGCGACAGCGTGAACTCCTGAGAAACGACTGTCGATAACGATAATAGGTACAAGTACTATAACGGTTTAATTTCAATACGACAGTCTACCGTGTCTTGCGATACTGTGCGTTGTGTTCGAGTGCGATAATATGAAATAATTATAATTTTTATTGCAAGTAATCCTAAAAAAAGCTAAAAAGCTAAAAAAAAGTAAGGGTTCCATGACAAAAGTGGACATCAAAAAAGGGTTCCACGGATAAAAAAGTTTAAGAAACGCTGCGCTAGTACATGTAAATATAACATTTCGATTTATGATAAATACGATTTACACACCAATTGAACTGAATTTATACAATCGATGTATTTGTTATTTCGTTCGTAGCCGTTTTTCATATTAACACACACGTGCCACTTAATCCTTCGTATTGTTCGCTATTTACATTTCATTGTTTTTTCATATTTTCTTTTGTAATTTATTTTTAATAAATTGTTATTATTTTTTATTTTAATCAACAAAAGTGTTAGTGATGATGGTGCTGTTTCTTTTTGAACACACACACGGTCATAATATATTATTTTGGCATTTGGACGTATCTACAGTAAGCTAAGAAGGGCAATCATTTATCTATAGTATACAATATAAATATATGAGGAAAAATATATTTTTGAATAGAGTTTTGTTTAAATGTATGATTTGAATACAAGCCCATTCACAGAGTTACTGTCCTTAACTATGTGAATTTAGTGCAAAAATTAGATATTATGTTATCGTTTTTTAAGTCCACCGTTATTTGTAAAACATGAATACTCGCATGTAAAATGAATATAGTTCGAACAATAAATATACATTTGTGACATATGTTAAACACACGTCCCACGTTAAAAAAAAGTAAATATTAATTTATTTCGCTCGTAAATAGAATTGTTTTTCGTTTAATACTTTGCACAATAACCATTTAAGTTTTATTATAATTTTACTACTCAAACAGTTAACACTTTACACTGAATTTCGACGATCATGGCATCATTTATATGTAAAAAGTTTGTAACAGTTTTGACAGTTTATCTTATCTTAAGCACCATTGTTCCAAGTAAGAATAATATTTATTTCATACTATGTAGTTTAATAATTAGTCTGATGTAGACAAAAAGATTGGATGTTGTTTTGACTTTGAAATGGTCTGAAAAGATTAAACTGGGAAATCAAAATAGATATAAAACCTAATATAAATTTATGTTTGCCGTAATAAATTACGGACTACCATTAAACCAATTTAACAATAATAATTGGACATGATGGATATTAGATGTGCCGGCCAGCAGAGAGGAAAAACTACTTATATAAATACTATTCGTTAACAAGATCTGTTAAAATAACTAAATAACTTATAATATAAGACCGCGATATTGGTGGTGGAGGGTAGTAGACGGTGTTGACAGGTTAGTAGATGTCGGTGATGGTGAAGGTGAGAGATAGTAATGGTGACGATACTTTTGACAGTGCTGGATCTAGAGGAAGGCAAGTGGATATCCTTGCCCTGGGTGCCATTAATAAGGATCATCTCGAAATTGATTAAAAAATGATAAATTTTCGAACAGGATATAAGAAAAAATGATAATAATGTACATTCGTGACTAAGCCAAATTGTAAATTGTATTGTATTAAAGCATCAAGTAATATTTTTCTAGGATTATTATACCCCCCTGTCGTGAAAATAGAATTTCTGAATATTTTCACACCCGGTAACTTAATCCTAGTATATTGATACCCCCCCCGGTAAGAAAATAATTATTTTATGCTTTAACAACATTGTCAAATTTTAAGTCACTTATATCAGCAACACACTTGTCAACCATTAAAAAAGCATTCAAAATATCCAAGTTTTTTTGTTTGTAAGTATGTTGAAGTAGGACCAATACTTTAAAAAATTAGAATGAATATATGAGCTGTTATTATGATATTGAATTGACATAAGTTATCTTACAATATATTGGCTTCAGAAATAGATTTTGGATTAAATGTTTTTGATGTCACAAAATCCAGTGCACTCGTAACTAAAGGAAATAAGCAGTCATCTCCTTCAAACACCCAGAGTAATGCTTTTTCTCGAGACCACCAACGAGTCTCATTTATTTTCTGTAATTTTTTCAGTTTGTTTTGACCTGTTGTCAATTTATTTCGGGTTTCTTTCCACACATCCATCTTTTTGTATGAATCAGAAAAAAAACGTTGCTAATCTATTTAATAAACCAAATAAATTTTTAGTAGCCAAATTTTCATATGTGTCACAAACACAAAGGTTTAAAATATGTGCATAACACCAAATGTACACACTATTTTGATTTTCTTGTCTTATATAAGCACGTAATTCATTGAACTCACCCTGCATGTTGGTTGCTTCATTAAAAGAAGATCCATTAATACTTTTAAAATTAATACCATTTTGAGTGAAACACTCTTTAAGTAATTAGTACAATCCTTTCTCTGATGATTTTTTAACTTGTACTACACTAAAAAGCCATTCTTTGATTTGAGAGTTGAAAACATGTCGCAAACAAATAGCTGCCTGATTATTGGTTCCGATGTCTTGGGTACTGTCTACCTGTAAATTCCATTTAAAAAGTTAATTTAGTTTCAATAAAAAAAAAAAATTTACCTGTATACTGAACTGACGATCACCCAATTCATTTTTTATTATTTTTCTCATAGTGAGTAGTATAGTCTATTACTTTGTTGATGGTTGTTTTGGATAAAAAGTTATTAATGCACTTCTCCCTTTTGAACTTGATTTCTTTTGTTGTTTTCTCTGTTTGCTGCATTAAATAGCATCCGTCAAATATTTAATTTAATATGATGTTACGTTTAGCAGTAAACTTTAAAAGTTCTAAAAAGTTTCCATGATTAAAGTTTGAATTGTCTATATTGTATAATACTTTAGATGAACCTCGATATGATAGATTTTGTTTCCCTATAAGTTTTATTATATCAAATACTTGTTCCAAAACATGACAACATTCCATAACGAGCTCCTTTCTACAATTCATCATGTTCCTACTCATAGAAAATTCAATACTATTTTGGCTACTTGCTGAAAAGTATGCTTCTACAGCTAATGAGTGATCTAAACTTTTTTCATGGGACTCAATAGCAGCATATATATTTTTAAAATTTGTGCAACCACTACAAAAGTTACTTAAAACGTTTGATGTACTTAATGTTATAAACATTGTACAATATATTGCCTTTACATCATTGTAGTCAACACATTCAATTGTAACCCATTTTCTAGGCACACTTTTTCCATTACCATCAGTTCTATTATAAACTACGCAAAATCCATGGTTCATTGTTTAATAGTGATGGTTGATTAGAATATGTTTTTTCAATAAACTGGAGTTTTTGAAAAACGTTAGAACCGGCATCTAGTTTAAATATATTGATAATCTGATAATTAGTGCCAAAAATACAAATCAGCTGATAAATAGATAATTAAAAGCATTTAAAACTGATTAAACTATAATAAGTGTTTTAAAACTATACACAAAAAGTGTTAAATAAAGCTGAATAAAATTAAAATGTAAATTCAGTAAAATAGTTCATTTTAGAAATATTTCAAATATGTATAAATATATATACTTATAATAGAAAATGAATTGTCTGCATTACTATTATTAGTTTTCATATCCAATTTCAAACTTTTATTATTAATATCTTGATCACTAGAATCGATAAACACAGGATCCTATGCAGATAAATTTAACATAAATTATTGTTTTATAAGATAAAATATTTTTTGGTATTCTATAATCTACAAATTACAGTACACCTTTACATAAAAATTTTAGATTTTAAATATTTCAAGAAATCTAGAATCTTTAAAACAAAGTTTTTTATTATTGGTAATTATTTATGTGTATAGTTTAACATACTATAGATACTACATTAGAAAATATAAGCTCGATGGGATTGTATTGACAGTGATATGGCGACAGCCGTACAACCTCATGACCCATTGACAATGCAATTTCATCGAGCTCGTATTTTTTTTCTCGCGGTATTAATTGTTTGACACGCTCGTGTAACTCCGGTATCGTTTCCAAGGGTGAAAACTCAATACATTTATTTTTTAGTCACTCCTGTAAGTTAATTTTCTTTGTATTGTTTTTCGGATAGTTTTCCAAAAGGGCAGAGTGGTAAGACGCATTGCCCATGACAATAACAGAGGGTTCTTCCAAATTGTTAAGCATATGGATGAACCGTCCTTTGAAAACCTCGGAGTTCATTTTAGTGTGGTAATCTTCAAATGAGCCCGATTTAAATCGGAAGACTAATTTGGAGTCTTTCACGAATTCAAATAAACTTGAACCCGCATGCCAAATAATGAGCCGCTCATCTTTACCTGTAGGTACTTTAAAACCCACTGAACTCTCCGAGTTCTACCAAATATAAGTACGTGTGTGGTTTTGGTTCACCCGCGTCTCGTCTAAATAGACCACAGGTCGATCATCATTATTTTGACGTAGGTTAAACGTATGGTTAACCATTTGTCTTAAAAACCGCACTCCGCATTGCCACAATATCATTCTTTTCTAATAGAAATCGTTTACCATCATTAGATTTTTTGTATTTAAATTTTAACGATTTCAAAATTCTCCACATGAACGTTTTGGAATATTTATAGCCCGTTTTTTCTTGGTATTTAGATACAACTTTTAAACATGTAGATAATTCGCCATTGTCGTAGAACTCGTGTACTGTTCTTCGTATATCTTCATCGAAGTCATCAATCCCCGTAGCAAATCAGACGTTTAAATATTTTACAAGGTGAGGTAAATGACAGTCCTGCACTTGCAACATCTAAAGGAATCTTAGAACCTTCCGATGTAAACCGTTTTATTGTTCCAAGACTAACCCACAAGCTTCAGCCTTTTTTTGTTGCACTTGTAAAAAAAACTTTGCTACTCGGGTTATGACGAATCAAAGATCATTTTTTAAAATAAGTATAAACACTAAAAATAATTTTTTTACTCTGTGAATGGACATCTCTTGAATGGGAAGACATTGTAAAAATTTAAAAAAAAATTATTTATATAATCAAAAATACAAAAATCGCGAGCTCTCACTAACGCACGTCGAATAACACAGTATGGTGAGTGTCAATAACAAACAATAACGGCGTGTTCAACATAAATCCGTCAAATGTGATGAACGCTGTGCATTGCGGCCAATGCGGTCAAAATTAAAAGTAAAAGTCAATACATGATATGACCTGTACAAACTGGACTGCGATTGCGTCTGACACGTCTTCGTGTTCATATTTATTGTACATTAAATTCTGTACAGCCACAGCTATTTATTTTGTTTTTAAAATTGTATTTGACGTTTGAAAAAAACGCGCGTTTTTTATTTACCAACCTAATTTAAGGACCCTTGGTTTGTGTAAAAACCGCCACCGCGAGCGCTAGTATCGAGTCGTATTTGTTGTGAAACGTATTATAGTCACTACACAGTACACATATTATAATAGTCAACACACTATAATCTTGATTTTGCTTCAACAAATCACAATTAAATCAGTAACTATTGTTAAACTAGGTAGGTATTTACTTTCTCTACGACCAAAACACGGAATCATCGCGCTGGCCGTTGTAAATTTGCCTCTATAGGCCGTATGTCCGTATAGCTATTGTATTTTGTGTCTATTTATAGAATAAGTTCGCGCCAATCCGTGATAGCGAACGCATGTCGTCCATGTTGTAGTTCGTTTTTCTTAGTTTAATACGCATAAACCTTACGTATTATTTTTATTCTTTTACCAAAAAAATCTGCTTCTCATTTCACATCTAGTGTCGTCTTAAATATTTTTATTTTTTACAAAAGCCTTCAGCCGAAACTCGTATTTCTCTATCTGGTAATTAACTAGATACATACAAAAAGCTTGCTTTGTTGTCGTAGGCAGTCCCCGACGTTACGGCCGGTCGACGCCTTATCTTTCTCTGTCATGATGGGCGATAGCAATAGTGCTTCAAGTAGTGCGAAGATCAATACAAATAAACCAAACGATATCAAGAAAACCGTTTTCCCGATAAAAATTAAAAACAACAAAATTATTAATACATCATCCATACATAACGAATTAAATGAAGTATTTTCTTCCTCTACTAAACACTCTCCCAACGATGACTTCCAACTACCAAAAAATCCAATAAAACGTAATCGTATTCAGTCTCCCAATTCTCCGACGCTTCAGCAGAACAAAAACTTTCCTATTTTTATCTCAACAAACAAATTTCAGCCTCTCTCTGCGGTTGATACCCTTCAAACTGCCAACATTAATACTGATATTAGTAAAAATAATAATAATTAAAATAAAAATAATGCTGTACCAAATCTCAACACGGAAACACCTGAAACTATTAAAAGACCTCCTCCTATATTTGTTTGCGGTATCGGAGATATAAGTGGGTTATCTGTCGAACTAAACAATTTAATTGGTTCAGAAATTTTTTTCTTTAAGTTTTTTTTCAACAGTGTCAAAATTCAAATTTCCCTACCCAACGCCTACAGAAAAACAATTCACTATCTAAAAGAAAACAACGCCCTGTTCCATACATATCAATTACGCGAGGAAAAAGCATTCAGAATCGTTATTAAAAATCTACATCCATCAACTCTTACCTGACGACATTAAAAATGAACTAGAAGAAATTGGCTATTCTGTGCGACAAGTAATCAATGTCTTACATAAACAACTAAAAGTGAACCTATCAATTTTCTTTGTTGACCTCGAGCCGTCTGAACTAAGCGACAACATCTTCATAATACATCACACTTCTTCGTTTCATTGCTTCAAACTACTACAGTTTTTCCACGTTCTCGTTACTCGAGTTCGTTCAAATATATCCTTTTCGTTCAACTACAATTCTGTACAAATAATTCTACAATGACGTTGTCAGAGTCAGCCAAATACATCGACGTCAAAGCTCGCGTAGTTCGCGCAGTTAATCGAGTGTCATCTTTCGTAAAAGCGTCTACTGATTTTAATACTGACCGCACAAACGTCGCAAAACGTGCAAAACTCCGACAAATGTTATCAGAACTATCCAATATAAGATTAAACGTTGAATCTGACATCCAAATAATGGAAACCTCTGTGGGACAAAAGACTGCACCTATTGATGTTGTCGATAATCAGTGTAGTTCTTCATTAATTGATACGTTTGATACAATGTTTTATGAACTTGCTGCATTTGGTGATGTACATTCAATTCCAATTTCGGCTAAAATGGACACATCATTGAATTTATCATCGACAGTAAACCAATCTGGTACTCAACAAAATTTATCCATATTTCAATTACCTAAACGTAAGTTTCCTACTTTTTCTGGTATCATGACTGAATGGCAAGGTTTTGAAGACTTATTTCAATCTATTCGATCTCATACTCCTGAATTACCGGAAGTTGAGAGATTCGAATATTTAAAAACTTCTCTACAAGGTGAAGCGTTGTCGTTAATTTCACATCTTTCATTATCAGCTGCTAACTATAAAAGTGCATGGGAAATCTTACAAACAAGGTATGGAAATAAACGTGATTTAGCACGCATCCACATTGAAGCTCTTCTAGCTCCTCAGGAAGTAACATTCACTGATGCTAGTTCAATCAAAACTATAATTAACATAATATTGGAACATATTGCTGCACTAGACAATCTACAATTCATTACTCGACAATGGAGCCCGTTACTTGTTCATATATTTGAGAAATCTCTCGATTATGAACTACGAGCTCGTTGGGAACTGGTTGTTGGTGATAAGCATTTTCCTCAAACTAGTGAATTTATTGAATTTTTATGTAGTCATATACGATCTGCAGGAATACATTCAAGCAACAGTTCTTCGTCAACCCGTATATTAACTGGCTTTAAACCTCAAAAGACAACTCAATCGTTTAAATCAAAATCTCGTAACATATAATTGTCAAAGGTCTTATCTACCTATACAAACGAACCATTTGCATTAAGTTGTCCATTATGGAAAAAGCAACATTCAATTCGAAAATGTTCATTGTCTATTGATAAATCACCAACTGATCGCTTCCAGATTGCAAAAGTACAACGTTTGTGTATAAATTGTTTAGAACCAGGACATTCTTCTGCATAATGCTCATCTAAACATAGGTGCCAAAAGTGTAATAAATCACACCATACTTTATTACACTTTGATTCTACTTTGTATTCATCGTCACAAGTCTCTTCGTCGCATTCAGTCATTCAACCCGATAATCAACCCAGTACTGCCTCTCTTGTTGTAAAAGGATCACCTCAACAAATTGTATTGCTGTCTTCTGTACTTCTCAATATTTATTCAGCAAACGGAAGTCGTCGAACACTTCGAGCATTGCTCGATAGTGGCTCTCATGCAAGTTTTATCACAGGTAAGTCCATCAGCGAGTTTCACCAGTAAATGTTACTACCTTTGCAAGCAATTGTTCTGCACTTGTTTATGGTAAAACCGCTATACAAATTACTCCATGTGATTCAAAAACTCCGATGTTTTGTCTGGACACATTAATTGTTCCACAAATAACAGGGTTAACACCTCAAACATTTTTCGTTCCTGGAGAGTGGGATCATATTAAAAAGTTACCATTAGCTGATGTATCATACAATACTCCTGGACCTGTTGATATTTTATTGGGTGCAGATATTCTACCTTCAATTCTTCTCAACGGTCAAAAAACTGGACGACCCGGTGAACCAATTTACAATGGAAACAATTTTTGGTTGGGTTCTCATTGGACCAACCAACTCACAAAATCAATAGGCGGTCAATTCGTTTTGTGTATCCATATTTAAAACTATTGATGTGACATTAAAACAATTTTGGGAACTTGAGCAACTGCCTGTTGTCCAACATTTGAGTCCTGATGATGCTGCAGCAGAAAAGATGTACGAAGCTACTACAACTCGACTACCCTCTGGACGATTTATGGTTATTCTTCCATTCAAAAACCCACGACCTATATTAGGTGACTCAAAGATTTTAGCACTTCATCAATATAAATCACTTGAACAACGTTTAAACCGAAATGAAGATCTTCGCAAACAATATGTCGAATTTATGACTGATTATCTTAAATCTGGACATATGGAATTAATTCCACTCAAAGAACGTGAGACTCCATTTCATTATTACATTCCACATCATTGTGTACTAAAGCCGGAAAGTTCCACGACTAAGCTTCGTGTTGTCTTCAATGCTTCTGCTCGTACCTCAGCTGGTATATCACTCAATTAGAGTATGTACACAGGCCCTAAGCTCCAACCTGATATTCAACTTGTACTACTTCGCGCACGACTTTGGAAATATTTGTTAATGGCTGATATAAAACAAATGTACCGCCAAATTCTAATACAACCGGCCGATCGAGATTATTTGAGGATTTTCTGGCGTTTTACAACTACATCACAAATATAAGAATATAGATTATGCACTGTTACTTATGGTACCTCAGCAGCCCCGTATCAAGCACTCCGAACGATTCGTGAACTAGCAAAAGTCGATGGCATTTCATACCCAATAGCTCCATCTGTATTATTGAATGATACATTTGTTGATGGTATCTTAACTGGTTCAAATACTATACAACATGCATTAGAATGTAAAAATCAACTTATTGAACTATGATCCCAAGCTTAATTCGAATTATGAAAATGGGCAAGTAACAGCAATGAAATTTTACAAACTGTTTCTCAAGATGCACGTGCTATTTCCTCGTCAGTAATATTTGATATAAATAAACAACAAGAATTAAAAGTTCTTGGTCTCAAATGGAATCCGGCATTCGATACATTTTCATTTAAAACGCATGCGTCAATCAAAAACCCAACAAAACGTACAATACTTTCTGACATAGCTCGAGTATTCGATCCTATCGGTTTACTTTCACCTATAACATTCTGAACAAAATACTTGATGCAACGTCTTTGGGTTTCCGGTATCCCATGGGATGATTCTGTTCCACCAGGAATTGCGCTGAGTTGGTCACGATATCAATCAGAACTTCACTTAATCGAAAATCTAGAAATTCCTCGTCGACTAACGCATGATAATTCAACATCTTTGTAACTCCACGCCTTTTCTGATAGCTCGGAAATGGGTTACGCAGCAGCAGTATATCTTCGAGTCAAAACTTCAACCTCAGTCTACTGTTCCCTTATAACAGGAAAATCGAAAGTAGCTCCTTTAAAACGTTGTACAATTCCGCGTCTGGAATTGTGTGGAGCTGTTTTGGCAGCCAAACTTCTTAGATTTGTTGCCAATACTTATAATGATCGTATAAAAATTGATAATATATATGCTTGGACAGATTCCACAACTGTTTTGGTTTGGATACGGTCTTCACCACATCGTTGGGCAACATTTATCGCTAATCGAACCAGTCAAATTCAAGAACTCACCTTACCAGACATGAGGCGTCATGTAACTACACAGAATAATCCAGTTGACTGTGCATCTCGCGGACTATTTCCATCAGAACTTATAAACCATGCCATGTGGTGGACTGGACCAACATTTTTAATGGATCCTTCTGAACAATGGTCAACTTTGCCGGAACTAGTAGAAGAAAAGGTTAAAGCCATTCCAAAATTTGAGCTAAAAAAATCCACTGTATTATTAAAATAAGCTCAACAATTACAGATTTACTTAGTCGATTTTCGTCATTGAGTAAAATTCTTCGTATTGTAGCTTACTGTCTTAGAATATCAAAATTACGGTCATCAGTTTTATCGTTTATAACAGTGATTCTTAACCTTTTTCGGTTTAGCGTCCCTTCACCAAGATAACTGACGGCTTATGCCCCCCCCTCCAATAAAAATTCTCATACCTTTATGGATCAGTTTTTAAAATAAAAACTCCTAATGTTTAGTAAATAAATGTTTTATTTGACTCTAATTTAAACTTTTCTATACAAAAAATAATATTTCATATCATACCTATTCAATGACTGCCCTGGGCCTGATGATAAGCGGCTAATGTTTCGATGTCTGGCTCAATGTTGGTTAAAGTTAAACACAGATCACATTTATTGCAAATATCCAACCGATTTCTTTGCTTCGTTAAATGCTGAACAACAACGCTAAATCCTTTTTCTGCTAGATACGTTGACGGGAAGGAAAGAAGTAACAACTTAACTTTTTTTCATAGTTGTGGAGATGTGTCTTTAAGCTTGACCCAGGCAAACACAAAAACGACCTGCTTAAAAACATTTTGAGCCTCACAGTCGTGTTTAAGATTAATAAACTCCATTTGTAAATGAGGTTCGAGGTCTTCCACCGATTCAATTGACATTGGATCTAAAATCCAATTAGGAATTTGTAACTCGAGTAGGTCTTTGAATCTTGAGTTCATGTCATTTTTTAGTTGCAAAAGATGATCACTGAAAATTTGAATTTTGGCAACAGGAATCTCACCATTTGCATCTGAACATGCCCTGAGATTCGGAAACTGACTCAGTTCTTGGCGATTAATGTTCATTTTGTAAAGATCAAAGCTTCAAGTTGACTTCATTCATTTTTTGAAAAATATCTGTGAGGTACTAAATCTCAATTTTTCGTTTTTTCAAATTGTCCTTTAAGACAGGATCAATCTTGTCAAGAAATTCAATAATTGAGTCGAATAATGTGAAAAAACGGCACAAACATTTTTTCTTGGAAAGCCATCTTAATGTTGTATGTATAAGTAACCTTTCAAATGTCTCATCATTATCATGGCAAAGTTCCCGAAACAGACGGTCATTGAGCCAACATGCTTGAATCTTGTTTACAGATTTTATGACGTATTGAAGAGTTTCGTGCACGACACCACTTAAGTTTTTTGCAGCTAAATGTTGGCGAAGTTATGCTGGATCAACCAGAAATAGAGGATCAAGGACAAAACAATACCGTATTCACAACAGTTGAACAATACCAATGTATACCAGAGAAGGAAGAAATTAAAGAAGCTATAAAAATACTAAAGAATAACAAAGTTCCGGGCGATGACATGATAGGAGCCGAACTTATAAAAGAGGGAGGAGAACTGATTGTTAATGAAATGTGGGAACTAATTAAGAAAATATGGCAACAAAAACAGATACCAGAAGAATGGAAGATAGCAGTAGTATGTCCCATATATAAAAAAGGTGACCCAGAAGATTGTCACAATTATAGGGGTATATCATTACTTAATGCAGCATATAAAGTATTATCAAATGTTATATTAAATAGACTGAAACCATACGGGAAAAAAATAGTAGGTGAATACCAATGTGGCTTTAAACCAGGAAAATCCACAGTTGACCATGTGTTTATGCTAAGACAATTGATAGAAAAACATTATGAGTACAATAAGCCATTACACCTACTATTTATAGATTTTAAGCAGGCATACGACTCTATCAATAGAAAATCATTGTGGAAAAGTATGGAAAAGTTCGGTATACCATCGAAATTAGTCAGAATGGTGAAAGCATGCATTGAGGGATCGAGATGTAAAATCAAATTTGGAAATAATTATTCAGAAGAATTCGAAGCAACAATAGGTTTAAAACATGGAGATGCCCTGGTTAGTCGCAATAATTACCATGAGGAAATAAAACTGAGGATAAAAGCTGGAAACAGATGTTATTTCGCGCTACAAAAAACCTTCAGGTCCAAGGTATTAGCAAAAAAATCAAAAATGCGATTATATAAGGTTTTGGTAAGATCGATAATTCTGTACGCATACGAAACGTGGCAAACGTCAAATGAGGACGAAAGAAAACTGGCAGTTCTAGAAAGGAAATTCCTACAGCGCATTTTTGGTCCTTAAAAAAACGATCAAACAGGTGAATATGAAATAAGATCCAATAAGGAAATTAAAGAGAAGAGGAAGAAGAATATATTATACAAACACTTAAAGGAAGGAAAATGAGATGGCTTGGACACGTATGGAGATCGAATGGGCTAATGAAAGATGCGCTAAACTGGAAACCAGAAGGTAAGAGACCATTGGACAGGCCGAAGAAAAGGTGGATAGACGAACCCAACCAGAATTTCCGGATACTTGGGGTTGATAACCCGGAGCAACTGGCAAAGGATAGAGAGGACTGGAGGCAGCTGTGTGGAGCAGTGATGGGCCTTAATGGCTTATAAATCTGAAATATTATTATTATTATTATTATTATTAAATGTTGGCGATGTACAACACAATAAAAAGCAATGACATCTAGAACGGCTTTTTTTAGGTGGGCAATTAACCCAATATGACGACCCGTCATAGAAGGAGCATCGTCCGTTGCACATGCAATAATGTTTGTCAAGGGAATATTTTTTTCCGTTAAATATTCATCCACCACTTCAAAAATTGACGATCCTTTGGTATCAGTGATTAAATTTTCAGCAAACAATAATTCCTCGACGAATTCTTTACTATTACTGATAAACCTCACGTACGCTAGTAAAATAGCTTAATTATCTGTCACAGTTGATTCGTCAATCTGTAGGGCAAAATCATTTTCTCTCATAGAATTTATTAGTTTGTTTTCGACGTCATCGGCCATTTCGTCAATTCTTTTAGAGACAATGGCATTGCTCAAAGGAACTGATTTCATTATTTTATTACTTGAACTCTCTCCTTGCATAGTTTCAATTATTTCCTTAATAGCCGGTAAAATAAGCGTTTCGCCAATTGAAGGAGGTTTATTATTTTTTGCAATCAATAAAGACACTTTGTATGATGCAATAAGTCCTTTATCTAGGTCAGATAATTGTTTTGTAAATAAACTATTAACAGTAGCCCGTTTTCCAATTTTTGTTTTAAGATCCTGAAAAAATGAAAGTGGCTTCTCTAATTTGTCGGAATGAGTTTGTGATAAATGCTCTTTCAACCGCGATGGTTCCATTGCCTCATTAGAAAATGATTTTTCACATACAAGACAAAACGGCAACATTATGTACATTATGCGGCGACGCCATAAAACCAAATTTTAAGTACTCCTCCGAGTATTAACGACACTTCTTTTTACCTTCACGAATTACTAGAACGCGATTGTTTAAATGTATATTTAAAATTATTTGAAATGAAGATACGTGAATACGCACTAGTTTACTCGAAAACGCGATGTGCCGACGTTATAGTTGAGATATAATCATGTACTGCGAGGTGGGCTTTAACACTACAGGCAAAAATGGGTATAAAAGTAAATGTATTAATAAACATGTTATTGAAGTATTTCCTGTAAAACTCGATTAGATAACGTGGCATACGAACGTTATCTATGGCCTACGTCGTACGCAATTATAACTATTCTGATTTCACGTGTGATACGTGTCACTGGACACTTGTATTATTGGACATTTTATTTTTTCCATTATTCCGCATTTGAGAGCTAACCGCCCCCCTAAAGTCCTCTTTAAACCTAACGCCCCCCTAACAAACCAAAATGCCCACTAGGGGGCGGTACTGCCCACATTAAGAACCACTGGTCTATAATAATCGATTCTGACGAAATTTCTCGTGCACTCTTAGCACTTATATATTTCACTCAACAAATAGTATACTCTGACGAAATTTCACGCTTAAATAAAAAAATCCTTTGTTCCAAAATTTTTCGTCGTCTAAATCCTTTCATTAATGAAATGGGTTTCGTCAGAGTGGGCGGTCGAATTACAAACGCGGATATTCCGTATAAACAGAAACACCCATTGTTATTACCATCTCGTCATCAATTAACGAATCTTATTATTGATCATCATCATCATCGACTCAAACATCCCGGATCAAATGCACTCCAAGCCTATCTGCAGCGTGAATTCTGGATCCAGTCAGCCCGTCGAGGTATTCGTTCAAGACTACGCCTTTGTACGTCGTGTTTTCGCATTCGCCCAAAGTGCGTTCAACCTAAAATGGCTGATCTTCCTAAATATCGAATTCAACAAATCAAACCATTTGCAATCAGTGGTGTCGATTATGCTGGTCCAATTTCTATAAAAGGACCTCGTGGACGGTTATTTGTATCTACTTCGGCTTACATCTGCTTATTTGTTTGTACAGCTACAAAGGCCATTCACTAAGAATTAAGTTCTGATCTATCAACTGAAACTTTTTTATTAGCATTTTCTCGATTTTCCGCGCGTCGTGGACCTATAAAAGAAATGTACAGCGACTGTGGCATAAATTTTATAGGTGCCTCGCGTTTACTAACTCCATTACAGAAGTTAATTCACTCACGTACTTATCAGGATCAAGTACAACAACATTTATCCAAGTTACAAACAAGTTGGCATTTCAATCCACCTTCTTCTCCACACTTTGGGGGCCTATGGGAAGCTGGAGTGAAATCTACAAAAACACTCATGCTTCGGTCCATTGATACTCATAAATTAACAGGTGAAGAATTAATGACATTACTTACTCAAATAGAAGCTACTTTAAATTCAAGACCATTAGGTGCTTTAAATAATGATCCTACAGACCTTGAAGCATTAACACCTAGTCACTTTTTAATGCTTGAACCATCAACTTCACTACCGGATTCAAACCTAAATGCTGTACCTTTGTCAAAATTACAATGCTGGCGTCTTATAAACGATCTTCATCGCTATTTTTGGTCAAGATGGAAAAACGAATACATTATCAATCTCCAACTTAGAACAAAATGGTCAACTGATGGAAAATCTCTGAATATTGGGGATCTTGTTCTTATCAAAGAAGCATTCACTCATCCTCTTTATTGGCATCTTGGACGTATCCAACATCTCAACCCAGATCCAAATGGAATCTCTCGCATTGCCACTGTTAAAACATCAACTGGAATCCTCGTTCGGCCAGCAGTAAAGCTATGTCCATTACCAATATTTTAAAGATCCCTTTAAAGTGGGCGGTATGTTTCGTATAAAGACTAAACGTACATTTTATTATTAGCATTTATTTACTATAAATACTCTTATCATTGTTTATACGAATTGTACCTATTTTTCCTTTTATATTTTAATTATAAAAATAATTGGGTTTGACCATATATAAGAGGGTCGGGTCACTGATAAATTTTGTCAGTTGTCAACATTCTCTCGTTGTGTCTTGACGCTGGTCCAAGTCCCACCCAGGGCAGACTTGGCCAGCCTTCGGTACGACCAGACGCGCCGGCTTATAAAAAATATTGGGGGGGGGCCATACCGGGGGTCTTGCCCCGGGAAATTGTCTAAATTTTAGATGAAAAATAGTGAGTTTTAAAGTTTTTTAAAACCTTTTAGAGTCATATGATCAACATTAGAACCCCGAAAACTCGACTCTCTAAAATTCGACACTCTGGGAAACTCGACAAGCCTGACACATTTTTGACTTTGAAAAAAGAAACAAAACATAAACACGCACGGTATTTTCGTAAAAAGCTAATTTAATTTAAAATAATAATTATGCTTATAGACTATTACAGAGCAGTGAATATATAGCTCTGAAAAGACTGAAATTATATTTAAATAAATCCTAAACTATGATTAAAAGAATAAAACATAAAATATTGCTGTCGCACAGTAATAGCACTTTAATTAATAAGTGAAATAGCTAATTTAAGCTTACTTTGAATAAGGCTCGGGGTTTATTAAATAAAAACAATATCTCAAAGTTAATGCTTTAATACAGTTAATAAAGTTAATACAGTATGCTTAATACTTTCAGTCAAAAAGTATGTAAATAGCGGGTTGTAATTAGGTCTTACACCCTCAAAATATTTAAGTATTTGAAAATAACTAATACAGTACTATTGTAATATAGAAATACAGTACTAAACTAGTACTAATTTTTCGAAACTGAAAATTTAACATTCTGTATGTATTTTAGTCTCTATTTTATAAAAAATTTTAATATTGCTCTGAATACCAATATTAGGGCTAAAGTGTCTTTAGAAAGGTGCAAATGTCGACCGTCTGACTGGATTACTGAATATGAAGTCGTTGATGACTGGTCGGATATCCAATTCATCCAAAACATCTCGGTGGGCATGAAGAACAAACAGCCAAGTTGTTCAATCGCTTCTGTCCCATTGTTGATCGGAGATATGACTTCAGACGTCTAAGGGCGCTAAATGACCGTTCTGCTATTGCTGTCGTGATTGAAACTACTTGAAGAAGATAAATGCACTTTACTACTTCACATAACATTTCTCCAACTGCAGGCTCTTGTATAATGTAATTTCTTACATCACGCATGTTTTTTAAGACCAGTTGTTTTTTATTAGCGATATCAGCTAGCATATTAAAGTGTAAGCGCAATCTCTCAATGTCTAGGTCATTTTTGAAAAACTCAGTTGATTTTTCAAAATTTGTTTGACCTCTGTTTACTAAAAGTAAGCTCTCTTGTTCAATTGCAATGACCTGTGTGAGTCCAGTTGATGTAAACCGCTCAGTAATGTTAGATTGCACCGTTTCACAAACTTCAATGTAAATAACTTTGTAGTATTCCTTTGGGGTTTTGAAAGTGTGCGATGAACTGGCTTCGTTGTTTTCATACTTCTTTGGTATACGTCGATTCCGAGGAAGCGAAAGATCATAAACTTGTGTAGGTTTTTCTTTTAAACACAATTTCCAAAAGTGTTCAAAACTATCACGCATTCCATTCAATATACAAATCAAGCCCTCATATATTTTTTCCAGATCAGCAACACTTAGATGAGGTCATTGAATTTTTTCATTGACATCCTGAGTTGACATCCATCTACTGGGTTCATTGCATGGCAATAAAGACGTAAAAAGAAATAAGTCTTGAATTGTAACATTGACTCAAAGGTAGCCTGCACATTTGTATCTTGCCTCTGTTTTGCCCTCTGCAGAAAGTGTTTCAAAAAACTCTAGAAGTTCTTCAAAGTTTTTCAATATTCTCAAGATACTAAAAGCTCGCATAGTCCATCGTATCGGGTAAAGGGGTCGTAGACCAGCTTGGTCGTTGGCACCCTCACAACGTATGCTTCTGAAAAGTCCTATCCTTTTGGTGGATTCCTTTACGGTGTTTACTAAGTCCTTGGCTAAAGCCATAATATCCTTCATAGACGTAAGATGGCGGAGACTGTCTACAACTCTTAAGTTTAAACTGTGAGCACTGCAGTGCACATAACGTGCTTTTGATTATATATTCAAAACTAACTTTTTTAGTCCTTTGAACTTACCTCTCATATTCGAGACACCATCATAGCACTGTCCTCTTAAGTTATCCATTGACAAATCAAGATGAGCAAAAACGTCTTTTAAAATACTAAACAGAGTTTGTGATTCAGTGTTGGGGGTCTCGTATAAGCCAATAAAGTCTTCGTTGATTATTGATTGATGATGAGCAAAATATCTGGTTATTTCATTTTAACTTTTTTAAAACTTAAATCTTCACAGAGTATGTGTTTTACTGTTGTATATACCATGTAAGAAAATTATGAATTTTTTATCTGTTATCTAGATAAAAAACTTGATATTATCTATTATCTTATCTAGACAAATTTTCACTTAATTTGTGTTATCTTATCTAGATAAATTTTATGTTATCTTTGCATAACACTGTTTATATAGCCGCGGCGTCGTAATGTCTCGAAGCGTCAAGGCGACGCGAGGCGGAGGGTTCCAGTCGCTTCTGCTCCAGTAATTTTGATGTCGCCGCGGCCGGACTTTACCCGAAGGTTCGCGCACCAGGACAAATTCTAAGTGTGTCCGCAGCACTGTATCACTATCATAATTCACACTACTCGTTTTCAGTTAACCTGCTTACTACCGTAATAATTATTTGTTTTAACTCATTACTGAATGTATTTTAAAAGATAACTATCGTCAAACAAGGAAAATAAAAAATACCAATATAATTTTGTGATTTTACAAAGCATAATATAACTAATCATTTCCTTAAATTATTGGGGGGGCTTTGCCCCCCCAAACATTTTTTTGAGGGGGCTCAGGCCTCCTCAGGCCCCATAGAGTTGGCGCCTTTGGGCACTACGAGGTACCATACTTAAAAGAGTTAATATATTACGTATAAAGTTACATAGTGTTTTTATTTCTGTTTTGTTTAAATAATTTTACGTATAACTTCGTGTGTTTAACGTTCTTTCCTAGTTTGATTTATTATCAAACATTTTTGGTCCTTCGGTCATCAGATAGTAATTATTCTATCAAACATTAGTAATTATAATTTTTTTATTTTATATATTGTTATAATTAAATTTAAAACAAAAATATTGTTATTTAAAAAGTAAATAAAAGTAATTACAAACAGTAATACCAAATTGATTTCTGTGTAAACCTAATTGGTGTATAAAATACACCGTGCGTGTAATTAATGAAAAAAAAACCACGCGTGTAGCTAAGGGTTAATATTCCTTTTGTTTCTACGATCACCTACTTAGGGGGACCGCATTTCCAGTATCTTCTTTTTTACACCTTTAAGGTGGGCAATATTTTCAGGTCATTTTGCGGTTCGGATTGAGGTGGCCATCCCTTTTCTCTTCTTTTAGTTTACAAAGCTATTGTTAGAGCTAGGCTTGACTATGGTTCTTTCCTATTTGGTTCTGTTTGTACATCTATTCGCTCTAAACTTAATTCATGCCAAGATATGTGTTTACGTTCTATTATTGGTGCTCTTCGCAGCGCTCCTTCTCCTGCTCTTGAAGTTGAGCTTTGCGTTCCTCCTTTGGATGTTCGGGCTCGTTGATTGGGCAATACATTTCTCCTTATACTTTGTTTAACGATTTCCGTGTTTGGCGTTACTCTATCAAATACACCTCATTATTAGCTACTATTATTAATTTTCTTCGTACTTTTATCCCTTTAATTTTTTCTTCATGCAGCCGTTTGCCTCTGTATAACACGCCTTTTGAGGCCTTAGTTTTAAATGTTTCTCCAGTTATCTTCCCCTCGTTCTTGCGTTATCCCATTTCCTCTATTCGTTCTTTTCCTCCATCCATGGTAAATGTTATGTTTAATGATTTTGTTTTTTCCCATTATCCTAATTCTTGCTTAATTTTCACTGATGGATCTGTTTCTAAAACTTCTGCTGGGTACTCTTTTTTTATACCTATCCTTTCCATCAAGTTTTCTAATAATGTTGCCCTTTCTGCCTCTTCTTTCACAACCGAATGCCTCGCTATTCTGGAAGCCCTCCTTATCATTATTATTTTATATTGTCATAATTGTAATTTTGTTATTTGTTCCGATTTTCAATCGTGCCTTATGGCGTTTAATTGCTCTCCATTTGGGTCTGCTGCCTCTAATCTCATTCTTCAAATTCGCTAAATCCTTTTCTCTCCTTCCAGCGCTGGTTATATAATTAATTTGTTATGGGTTCCTAGCCATGCAGGTATCTTAAGCAATGAAACCGTTGATTTTTCGCCACATCTTACGCTTGTTTTATTCCCTCTCCTATTAAACTTCTATACTCCGATTTTTCCTTAGCTTTCAAAACTTTCGCTTTAAAGTCATGGGCTCTTTATTCGTTGAACCTACCTCCCTCTTTTGCCGCTTCCTTTCGTATTGTTTGCCCCTCTATCCTACCATTCCCCTGGTTCCACAAAATCCCCATTTCTCGTAAATCCATTGTTTCCTTCTCCCGTATACGTTTTGGGCACAATCGTCTCCCAGCTCACTCCTTCAACTTATCCCTAAATGATTCTCCTTTTTGTACCCTGCACGATGGATTCTTTGTTTGTAATTCCTCTCATCTCCTCTTCAATCGTCCTGTCCTATCCCATAAACGTTGTATTTTCGACAATTTATTCACTTCTAACAACATTCCTTTTACATTTCCTCATATATTTTAAATCACTAATGTTTTCCTGATTCTTTCCGTTTTAAATTTTTTCCATTCCGAAGGCTTTTCATTGTAATTTATATATATATATATATATATATATATATTTGTTTTTTCTTTTCCTTAGTTTAATTTTGTATTTTGTTTTTATTTAGTTTTTTTATTCCATTGTTATTTAATTGTCGAGATAAATATTTTTTTTTTTATAATATGTCTCTAATAAATAAAAAAAAATTTGTTCTTACGCTAGGCTTACACTGCATGTTTCTAGTGGTGTCAGTAGGAACTGGCGTGCCACTAAACATGAACTTGCGTGTGTAAACATGTACTGACATGCAAGTCATACGATTGCATGCAATAATATCAAAAGTTAGAAAATTTCAACTTATTGGCGCGTTAGTGCTTGTTTCGTTGTTTTGAAAAACAAGATTTTGTGGTGTTTTTGTACTTATTACCTATTTTGGTAATAATATTTTACAAACAAATATTGTAAAGAAGCAAACGAGTCTCCAGATGCTAAATATCTTAATGTGATTTATAATGTTAATGTAGCTGGTAAAGCGTCTCTCATTGGTGTATTTGTCTTTTTGATGGATGATGTGATATACTTTAAAAGTGTTTCAAAATGTTTTGTTGACATCCTTAAATAGTTTTTAAAAGAATTTGGATCTTCTGAGTCAATTTCTTTTAAAAAGCTATCAGATGCTCCGAAATGGTGTCTTCTGGCAATCCATTGTCCATTGTCTTACCCATGTAAGTCTTTTTTTCTAATTTAAATTAAATATCTTTAATAAAAAGTTTGGTGAGTATTTTTAAAGCACGCCCGAAATTACTGTGTTTTTTAATAGACATTTTAAATTTATTATTTAATAAAGTTTATTAATTAAGTTTTAATGATAAAATATTAATGTATTGTCAATATAAATGGTAAAACCCGTACCTACACACAGTAGTGTAACACAATATAAAATGAAATGGTGATACAAAAGTGGGACTACGTGTAAACGTTTACTGGCGTACATGCTGGCACCACTAAAAACATGCACGTATACCCGAGCAACGTTCTAAATATACTTTGTATTAAGATTAAATAATGTTCATCAATTATTTAAGTATGAGACAATATCGTTGTCCTTGAGTAGTGATCAACAATTGCATATTCCATTGGTTAAAATAAACCTATATTCGCTCGGAGATATACATTTTCCACATGTAATAAATTGTGGTCACTTTTAAATGTATAACTTATTTTTATCGTTAAACTAATGTAAAGATTTAACTTGATATTGACAACAATACGCAGCAACACACAGGTTTTTATTTACATAGGTGTAGCGTAAACTAGTTGTTAATGTAAGGTATTAAAACAAAATATTAATATGTACGTAATTTCAAAGCGATTAACAGCGAATATCAATAAAATTCGTGGTCAGTTTTTAAGTTCCTCGTTCTCTTATACACCTTAACTCGTCGGTTATTATATTTTTCATTATTCTTGTAATAACTTGTATATTTTATTTGTATTAATAATTATCGTTTTTTAACATTGTGGTGCGATGTTTTACTTCGAGCAAAAATAGTTGTGTATTTTATATAGATATATTATGTATAAGTATGTAGTATTATATTGTCATTTTTATTCAGATTATACATTTAGTAATTTATGGAAAATCAATTTCAGATTGCCAAGGGCTATCATGTATGCATTTTTAAAAAAAATATAAGTATAAATTATTACCAAATAACGATTCATAATTGTATTCTAAAAAGGCCTATTAAGTCTATATGTATAACTGTAGCTAATTGAAAATATAAGCATTTAATGAATATAAATTAGATTCATTTTGTTCTTATGCTATTGAAATTATTTGTTTTTCGAAAAATTTCAAGTGTAGTTCTTATTTCAATTTTCGTTTGAATGAAGTAAAATAGATTCAGATGACTAATGAGATTTAATGATTCTAATATTATTTTATTATATCGACTTTATGAGACAAAATAAACTATCTTTTATACTGTCGTTAGTTTTACGTGGACACGTCTAAGGAATATGGGAAGTAGACTATATTAATAAATTATATAAATTAATTTTTGATATTAAATAATTGTATTAAGTATAGTACAATGCATGATATGGCTCCTCCATTACCCAATAGATGACGCCGAACCGTAAGGAATTTGCTTAGAATGACCACCTAGTATCGAAAACATAGAGGTGTCCACGTCAAAATAAATTTGTCTAAAAAGAAAAAAACAAAAGATATGCGTACTAATAATAATTGTGATTTCATTTAATTCAGTTTTAGATTTATTAAAAGGTAAATCAATTCGAAATATACACAACATATTCACATTATTTTATGGAATTTAATATTTTTAAAACTATTATCGAGTCTTTTCATTATGTATTATTATATACTCGTCTCTTTTATCGTTATTAAAGAAATAATTTTAGCTGTGTATTTATTGTAATGCTTCTGATAGTAAGATGTAACGCTGCGATCTTACAGTATAGTTTTGTAATTTTCCACCACATGCTAACTGCACTATTGTGTCACATATTTATGATTAAAAAATATGCTGTCTTATTTTTTCTTAATTTTCCAAATTGTCAACTCTACGTATTAAACTGGACGTTTCTAATTTTTATTTTTATTTTCAGGCTGTTTCATGTCGAATAGTAAGTTATCATCCGTTATGTAACTTCATGCTAGAAAAATGATTATACTTAAATGTGATATAATGTTATCCAAAATTACAATTTCTATGAAAAATATCTAAAACCAATGTCATTATAAAATATTTAAAATACCCTATTCAAAATGTATCAGTTTTATCAATATTTTCCGAGGTCTTATTAAATCTAAATGTATATATTTTGTGGCGATGTTGTCGTAAACAATGCACCGCGTGCCGTTCAGGATGTTTACGATATCAAACAAAAAGGAAAACCTGCTGTTCTAGAGTATTCTGCAATTATCTCAAAGTAAATCTGAGAATATTCTAGATCAACCGACGCCTATATATATACCGGCTAGCTAGACACTCATTATCAGTAGTTCGTCAGTGAGTACACACGCGATACACGCCGTGATATACTCCGTGATACATACCGTGGTATATACTGTAACTTGTACCGTACGCTTGTTATTGTCACTTGTAAATATTATTCGTAAAATATAGTGTAATTTAATCAAACATTATTGTGAGTGGTTTTTATAACAAATCCACATTTATCAAATAAAAATGTCAAAAAAATGTTACTTTTTCAACAAAGTGCACAAGTGAACTTTTTGTTCCTTTGTGTTGTAATAAATAAATAATATGGCTGATAAAAAACCAAAAAAATGATTTAATTTATTAATTTAAGAATATGAAACATTAATTATTAAATATCTGTGACAAAAAAATCCTATAAATCATATAAGAAAAAAAAATGAAGAAATGAGTTTCCCGTTTTCAAAAAATGCTAAATACATATTCCTATGCCCATGTATTTCCTTATTAACCAGGGCCGGATTAACGTATAGGCAAGGTAGGCACGTGTCTAGGACTAGAGGTTAGGTTAGTTTACGTCTATTTTTAAGTCATAGTATTCAAAATTTTTATTGTTCTTAATGATAATAAATTTCGTATAATAGAATCATAAAAATATAAAATTCAAATTTATTATTTTAAAATTCGTTTATCTCCGGCGTAGGGAAAGTGGCGCGCCCATCGCCCAATGCATTTAATAAATGCACTGCAATAGCCCTACCATGATCTTAAGTGGTTGGGGTAGTCTGGTCCTCCAGGTTGGGGGTTATGCGCAGGGCTAACAACCCTGCCATGTAAAACCAATATTGTTCAGGACCTAACAACAAACTTGCAATAGAAATGTGGAGTTATGGAAAACAAGACTGAAAAACGGAAATTTGGCTTATCTTTTGGAACTTGGAACATTCACACACTTTTAAATCTGGAGCAGCACAATGCCTAGTCAAAGAAATTAGGAGATATAATTTAGGAGTGGTAGCCTTACAGGAGATAAGATGGGACGACAAAGGTACCTTGGATCTTCAGGACACGACTATATTCTACGGGGAATGTAATGATCGAAGACAATTTGGAACGGGTTTTGCAGTGCACAAAAGTATAGTCTCTTTGGTAACAGAATTTAAAAGTATTAACCCTAGGATATCAACATTGATAATTAAAGGGCAGTGCTTTGATATCACTTTTCTGAATGGACACGTGCCCACGGAAGAAAAAGCACCAGAGGAGAAGGACGAATTCTATGAGAATTTGGAACACATCCTAAATGAAACCCCACGAAGCAGAATTAGGATAATCCTAGGAGATTTTAATGCCAAATTGGGAAAAGAAAATATATTTAGAACAATTATTGGCAATCATAGCCTCCACGACATAACTAGTGAGAACGAACTTAGGCTTATAGACTTTGCAAGTGGTGGGGGACTTACTGTGAAAAGCACAATGTTCCCACGCAAAAGAAATCTATAAGGGGACATGGAAAGCACCTAATGGCAGATATACCAATCAAATAGACCATATTCTGATTAACACAAGGTTTAAAAACTATTTACATGATGTCAAAACGGCCAGAGGAGCTGACTGTGATTCGGACCACTACTTGGTGAAAGGAAAGCTAAAAGTGAAACTTAAAAAACTGGCAGTTAAAAAAGGAACAATTATGGACAGATATGAAGTAAATAAGTTAAAAGACAACATTGTATGTCAGAGCTTCAAACGACAGCTACGTGAAACAATTTCTATCTTAGACATTAACCAATTAGATACAATAGATTGTAAATGGAAGGCAATAAAGGAAACCATAAAAGTGGTCACAGATACGATGATAGGTAAACAAAAGAAAATGAAGAAACCATGGTTCAACACTTCCTGCGAGGTGGCACTTAATAGATGAAAAGAAGCTAGATTACAATGGATCAACGACCCCTCCAATGGAGAGAAGGAAATTACTTATAAAGAACGCCAAAAAGAGGCAAATAAAAAATTCAGATTCGAAAAACGAAAATACGCAAAAGACATACTGAGGAAAGCCGAGACCAACCATAGAGCTAACAAAACTTGTGAATTGTACCAGAAGACTAATTCAATTAGGGGTGGGTACAAGAAACGCGAAGGATTCCTTAAAAATGAGGATGTCTCTTTAATCACGGAACAGGACAAAATTCTAGAAAAATGGAGACTGTTTTTTTGACCAATTGCTTAACTGTGAGAACCCAACTGAAATATTCACGTGGACAACATCAGAACCTAACGACATTGAGTGCCTACCTCCAAATAGAATAGGAATAGTAAAGCAGCTAAGTAGACTAAAAAACAATTAAATACCAGGAGAAAACGGAATTCAGGGAGAAATTCTAAAAAATCTGGATGAAGAAGTAATAAAAAGGATACATGATATTATCGAAAATATATGGTCTGAGAAACAACTCCCGAAAGACTGGGGTGCAGCTTTAATCTGGCCTATTTATAAAAAAGGAGACCCGCAAATATGTAGTAATTACAGAGGTATTGCATTATTAAATACAACTTATAAAGTCTTAGCATATTGTATACTAGACAGAGTAGAACCTATAGCAGAAAATATTTTAGGTGACTATTAGGGTGGGTTTAGACCCAATAGATCTACAATTGACCAAATGTTCATTTCAAGACAAATTATCCAAAAACGTTTAAAATTTGATAAGGATGTACACATATTATTCGTAGAATTTAGAAAAACATACGACTCTATCCACAGAGAAAGCCTTATAAACATTCTCAAAGATTTCAAATTTCCCCCAAAAAATTGTTAATCTCATTGGAGCCAGTTTTAATCACACAGATATACAGGTCAAGATAGGTAATGTAACATCACAGCCAACGAGAGTAACGACAGGGCTTCGGCAAGGAGATGCAGTCTCCAGTTCTGTTTAATTTAATACTGGAGAAGGTAATACGGGAGATGAACATTTTAGAAGGAGTTACTTTAGGTTAGAGTACAATTGGACTATTAGCATATGCGGATGATATCGCTCTTCTTGGAGAAGATTTGGATACGATAAAACGTTTAGGAAATAAACTAATAAATACGGCAAAAAAAGTAGGCCTAACCGTTAATGAGTATAAAACAGAGTACCTAGTGGCTAGCCGAAGAAATCGATATGATGGACAGGAACAATATATCAAAATAGAAGAGCACAAGTTCAAAAGAGTATCACAATTTAAATATCTAGGGTCTATTATAACGAAGGATAACGATGTTAAGACAGAGGTTTCATCAAGGATATTACAAGCTAACAAAGGATATTATGGACTAGAAAAAGCACTGAAATTGAAGGTCCTATCCAAAAACCTAAAAATATATATGTACATGACACTATTAAGACCAATTGTTCTATAGGGCTCGGAAACGTGGGCTTTGAGAAAAACAGAAGAATCGAAACTAATGATATTCGAAAGAAAAGTTCTACGGAAAATTTACGGCTCAGTCTTCGATAGCCAAACCAATGAATGGAGAAAACTGCATAATGAGGAACTCCAAAGACTTTTCCAGAGGCCGAATATAGTTAGAGAGATTTCCAAAACGAAGACTAAGTTGGGCAGGCCATGCTTGGCGCAAACAGGGTACTTTAGTCAAACGGGTGATTGAAGAAAACCCTATGGGGAAAAGATTGTTAGGTAGACCTAAGCTGAGATGGGAAGATGGTGTGAAGAGAGAAGTCGAAAGGATGGAACCTGGTACCAAATGGTGAGAGGCAGCGGAGGACAGGGATAGGTGGCAAAGTTTATCGTTAGCAGTATGGTCTTAAAGGCCGAAACTAAGGAAGAAAAAAATTCGTTTATCAATTTTGTAAATATGTATATTAGTAAAAATTTTTTGTATTTTTTGATTATGATAAGCTTCGTAAACAGCAAGATATATTATTATACACTGTGTTTAGTATGTAGCACATCGTAGTATATACTATTACAGTTATCAGTATTATACACGAAAATTTATTGTTGGCGATCGACGTTCTTTCCCGTGGGTACACACCCAGGGACAATCGGTTGAGTGTGCCAAAAGATCGATATGTTTAATATAATATTAATTAATCTTTATTATAAAAACGCATATAAGTTGTAAGTAATAAACGAGCTACTTGTATACAGTCGGGAATAAGTTAGCACCGTCGTGGAACCGCTGGTGTTGTCGAGCTGGTTGAGCGCGCAGTGGAATGGTTTGATCAGGTGTAAAAGACGTGAGCGGAATTCTGGTTGAAACCGTATCATCGGCGGAGCAGCACAAACAAAAGGAAGAGCTTCGATCAATCAAACGAAACGCGAATTATTATCGAGTTCATGTTAGGTTAGGTTAGTATACGTCGTCGTACGTATATAAACGACCCCGAGCTGAGCGTTGTTGAGCGACCAGTTTATGAGCTGGATTTCGGTGCAATTGAATATCAAAACCGCGAGCATGCCGTTTGTGCACAACGGAAAAAATCGAGCGAGCGTAAAAACATACGTGTGTACTCGTGAGCGGACGAGCAAAAACGGGAAGGGAGAGCACCGCTCATGGGCGTGCAGTGGCGGCGAACGAAAAGCCGCGAACGAGATGTAGACAGTGTAGCCACCATACGGGCTAATCATCTTTTTGCCAGTGAGCTCCGGGACTCGACAGTGCCAAGGGGGGTCAATTCGAAACTGTGCGCGAATATTTATAGATATAAAAATTTGTATCTATGCGAAAATCACGGTTTAACGGTTTACTCACGGAACAAGATGTAATCTAACCTAATCTAACCGTGACGAAAAAATATTGTTTTATCAAATATCATTCATGTTTAGGGTTGCCATCCGTCCCGATATATCGGGACTGTCGCCGTTATTGAGCTCTCTGTCTCGACGTCCCGACAAAAGACTAAAATGTCCCGATTGAAACTGCGCATTGCAAATTTCGCAAATTTTGCTTTATTGCATACGAATATGCGATCGAAAACAAAAAATTATGTTTAAACTTGTGTGATTAAACGTATGCAATATCCAATTATATCGGTCATCTTAATCGTTAAATATTATTGTTTACGTCGGACACTTTTGTTCGTTCTCATTAGTTTGATTATTTTTAGAATCGTATCGGTCGGTTTTACTGCGATTATCGAATTATCGTATTTACATAGAACACGGGCACACAGCATAAACCGATAACTGGCAGTCAGTCGCTTTATTTCGTTGATGGTATATCGTACGATTTTTTGTTTCGGAAAGTGTGTAATTTTAATAATCTATACCAACGTTTCTTAAACTGTGTTCCGCGGAGATCACTTCGGGGTTCCGCGAAGCTTAAGTAATTTTTTTGAAAATGTTGAAAAAAAAATGAAAAAAAATGTTTGTATATTAACTAATAATGTATATGGTATAGTGACTATACTTTTATAATCTATTGCGTATTTATAGTGCTTATACAGTATACAATAATACTATTTAACGTCGTTGATAAAAATACTAATTGGTTATGACCAGGGCTCGGAACTTTATGCATTTGCATATTTCTTAGGAAGCTGCATATTCAAAATCTGATTCGATACAAATTTGTTGCATGATCCATACAATTGAAATATAGAAATTTATTTTTGCATATTTTACTACATTTTTATGATTTCGCATATTTCAAGATTTTAAGCATATTAACACTAGAAGGACGGGGAGGGTCATTTTGACCTTTTTTCAACTTTGCGTCGTTGCTAATAGCTTCATAATTGCAGGAGCAGCAAATGACGTGACTTTTATTTATTTAGAGCTATGAACATGTCCATGAATTAGCATATCGATTCTCCCTACAGTTTTTGGGAAAAACAAAGGTTAGCCTTGAAGGACGGCGTGGGTCAAAATGACCCACAAGCGTTTTCTTTGCATATATTCGCTTTTTTCGGCAATTTTTGAGCTGGATTTGTTTGGTTAAGATATCTCGAAAATGTTGCAGTGTTTAGGCAGAAGTACAGATTTTAATCCATTGATACACTGTAAAAAATAAATTCAAAAAAGATAATTTTTATGAAAAAAATGTTGAAGTTGACTGAAGTTCAATGTGACTTGTACAATGTTTGGTGCGGTTGTGAGCAACAAAAAGCGTAATATATTACGTGGTCCAATTCCTTTGTGTTGTTACCGTGTGGTTCAGTTTGGTGTAGCGGCTCCGGCGGGGATGGGAGAGGAGGTAATACTGCATGTAGCTGTCATAACTTGTCGACAGGTCGCAACTTGTTGAGCGAATAAGACCGTGCGTTCTGCTGGGAAAAGATGATCTTTATGCAACCACCCTGTACAAAAGTGGTAACGTTTTGCTCACTTCTTACCAAGGAAAGGTGAAGAAAAACGTGTTGATCCTAAGTTCCATGCATTCAGGCTGTGATATCGACGAAGCATCCGCCAAGAAGTTTCCTGAAACAGTTGCATTTTATAACAAAACAAAAGCAGGAGTGGACAGCATCGACCAAATGTGTCGGAAGTACAGTGTCCGAGCAGCAACTCGTCGATGGCCTGTCCACGTTTTGTACAACATACTTGATCTGGCAATGATCAATGCACACACTATATATAAACTACTTACCAAGAAGAGAAACAAACGCCGAACTTTCATTCTTCAAGTCGTGGATGAGTTGGGAGAGCCATGGAAACGACAGAGGAGGCGCCCGCCTGTAGCTGAGCCGAATCCCATTGCAGCACCGGCCGAACCTACAAAAAGGAAGAGGTGCCAAGTCATGATTGCTTGCAAAGAGCAGAAGGGTAACAAAACAAAAAGTATCTGTTCTAACCGTAACAAGCTAGTATGCAAAAAATGTCAGAGCAAAAATGTTTTGTAAGTGGTTTGTGGAGAAGCCTCTTAGCTTTGCTTAAGTGCAACATTGTATTCAATTTAATAAATATTGTAATTTTAATACTTACTTTTTTCATGTAACTTACCTGTTTTGAGATGTATTATCATACATGTGTTCCGTTAAAATACAGTTACTATAAAAAAAATTTCGAAAAAAAAAACAAAAAAAAAAGCTTGGTTTATTTTAGTTACAGTGTATCGTAAAAATAACAACCACAATATCGGCTGAGCACTTATAGAATAATTTTACATCATAAATATGAAGATCCAGTCATAAGAATGCCAAAAAAAGCAAATATAAGCGTAAAAACTGAGTGTGGGTCATTTTGACCCACGCCGTCTTTCTAGGGGTTAGCGAAATCCAGTCCTTCTAGTGTTAATGCATATTTATGCATATTATGTTTATAATTGATTATAAATCAACAAAAAACATATTTTCAATAATTGCAAATTGTAAATTAAATTATTAAAAAAAAGATCCTGTTGCCTTGTCTATATTTTAAAATATATGGTACCGAGCATATATTGCAGTTTTGTTGTAATCGGCCCGGTCTTATTTAATTATCCAATTTTCAAGAATAAAATATTTATTTTTACCAAGAACTGTCACGGCACGCCACCATATCGTTGAAACAGTTGGAACTCGTATAGTGGGGTTAGGTAGTGGAAAAAAGTTTCAGATCTGGCAACCAATGCGCCTTTTTGGATTCAGATAGTACATGGGTAAACGAGTCTAAAAAGCCCGGGACACAAATTTTTCTGGCCCTCTAGCGGCATTGATGACGTAATCAATATGGCCGCCAAATTTTGTAACACTATTCTACATTTCCCTACATAACTCGGGTTTTTATTTTAACATTAACCTATGTTGTTAATGATTATTAATTAAGAGAAAACGAGCTTTCCAACGGTGTATTTGACATAATAATTTAGGTTCATAATACTAGAAATATTTTTAACTTTATTAAACAATTTTATTTTCATTTTGATTTTTTGAAAAATTTTTCGAAATAACTTTGAATACATTATATATAGCTGAAAATAGGTCATATACTTTTTTGTTAATCAGAAAATTACCTTTCAAACAGTATATATGGCTTTTATTTTATCATAAACAGTTGCTGAAAATCTGTAAAACAATGTAGCATAGCACAAATGCACAGCGAGTCGTTATGGTTACAATGTAATTTATACGGGTTCCGAAAATTAATAGAGCAGCTTTATAACTGTTTAAGTAACAAATGTAATTATTGTACTTTCTGATGTATATGTAAATAAATTCTAGCTTTTTCAGCAATAACTGTAAGATAGGTTTCAAACATTATGTACTAGAATGAGAAACAAAAGAATGTACAATATTATTCCAGTTTATTTTTGGAGCATTGTCCTTCACATACACAAAGTTTTGTACATTGTACTCCCATTTTAACACATTTACAAGATGCGCATCGCTTGCGGCAAGTACAGGAGGTAAGTTGTACAGAGTGTTTTAACACTTCTGGAATTGTTGTCCACTGAGGTTAGTGTGATCCTCCTGAAGTTAGTATCCATCCCCAGTTGGTTGGTGAAGGTGTTGTGTATTGTGGATCGAAACTGTTGTTCCAAATTCTTGCTTGGAGTACAGCTCATTTGATATGTTGTATCAGAGCATCTGCTGTAGGAGGAATATTTTCGATTGCTCGATTCTTTCTTGTAAATAACACTCGTCTGCAGTCATTGATGTTTTGAAGATCTGATGTTTGATCATAAAGTAAAGTAACAAAATTCTGTAACAAATCATGACATTCATCATTGATATCAGAGGTACCTGTACAGAGCCGATGCCATACACAATCAATTTCACGAAATGATATTCAGATCTTCCATGCTGTCTTCTTGCCAATGCCACAAAATGCGGAAACTGTGTCGCAACCAGTTACAGAATGAAAAGCCAACAAATTTTTGCAAATTTTCGGTGAGAGTTTGGCACAAATCTCATGAATTGGAATGAATTTCTTGTCTTTCCCACAGCCATACTCAATCCATAGTTCATCAATATCTTGTATTTGTGGGAACAGTGATATTAAAATAACTAATACATCTGAGTCAACAGTTCGTATTAGGATGCGAGTATGTCCACTTTCTACTGGATGCTTAACATGGATAAGTAAGCGGCCATCTGCTTCTTCGTGTGAGGCAGGAGAAATGCTTGAAACATCTATAGTTGTTGACGTGAGGACTCGATCAGAGGCGCCGTTTAGGGGGGGGGCATAGGGGCCATGGCCCCCCTAGACATTTTACATTTTAATTTTTGACAGTACGCGTTGTCGTTTTTCGGTTAGTTTGAAGTTAAATAGGTTAAATAATAAATTCAACTGTAGTAGAAATTAATGTTTTATTTTTGCAAAAATAAAAATCGGTAAGATAACCAAAATAATTTTTACTATAATTATTTGGTTATATATTATTTAAAGTAATAAATAGTAAATGTTCATATTTTATGTACGTATTCATATATATTTAAGAGGCGTCTCACTCGTATTTGTTGTCTCCGTCTATCTTATAGGAAATATAGAAAAAATTACAGTACGTGAAACAGTAAATGTGGGGTCTACGTCAGAATTAGAGTTGAAACACCTATTACCAATTTTGAAAAGGACAATATTTTTTAGGGAATGTCATATCCTTTTTGTAAAATATTGTTTAAAAAAAAATTACCAGCTTTAAAAAAGAATGAAAAATGTAAAACGTTATAACTTCTTTGTTAAACAATATTTTATAAAAAGGATATGACATTCCCTAGAAAAATGGCATAGGAACGTGAAAACATTTAAGTACATATATATATATATGTATATCAAAAAATATTGCCCCCCCCCTAGGCAAAGAACCAAAGCCACCACTGAACTCCTTCATCATAAGTACAGACGATAAGTTTTCCCGAATACTGGTCTCCCACCAATTTCTTAGCTAGCAACTGGAACAATTGTGTTTTGTTTTCGTTGACACATATGAATTGCTTAAATTTTTTTGGGATTGCAGTTGAGTCTGAGACTTTAATACTTATGCCACTTCCTCTACATTCTCGGGTACCTGCCTTCAAACTGTTACTATCATGTAGTATCATGTCGAATACAATATCTATTTGTGAACTATTCTTCAGTTGATTAGTGAAATATGGCTTAAAAATAAGTTCATAGTATCCGGAAAATGTTGTAGCAATACTAGAATTAAGCATGTGTATTACAGCTGTTCCATCAGATATTTTGGATGTTACATTCGGTAGACTGTGATTAAAGCTAATGTCACATTTTGTTTGAATGCAGTCAATAATATCCGACTTATTGGTTAGCTTTCGGAGTTTTCCATCATTTGAAATAGATGGTGGGTACATTTGGTTTTCATGCCGAAAGAAATTATCAATATTGCCATCTCGTGCTTCAAATGCGACATATAACCTGCAGAAAAAGTTGGAGTCTTTACGCAAGTTAGCAATCTTAGACTTTGTCTTATCTGTTTTTCTTGTTATAATATTGAAAATGTGAATATTGGTTCAAGGAATATTATCATGAATTGAATTTTGAACTTGATCAAGACAGGACACGACAAATTCATCATACTTCTTTTAGTCCTAAAGTAAATGATTCCGTGATACACTTGACAGCTTCGACACTTGGAATAAGTTTGAAGCTCCCTATTGACACCAAAACGGATTTCCTTGTTCGTTAAAGATGTTAATCATTTCTTTTACATGGGTCAAAAACCTTTTCTCAAATGCATTGTTATCTTCATGATGCTTAGTGCCCACGTATTTTTCATCTTTTAAAATTGATTTCTTTTCAAATTCCTCAATTAAAGAACTGATCCTAGGGCCTGCTACTATCCATTTAAACAAAGCATTTCACTATCAAAAATTTCAATAGCTCCACCTTCACCCTTTATAAATTTGTTATTGTGTTCATGAAGCTGATCGTCAGATATTGCAGAAAACGGTGAAGAAGTTTTGCTGCTCGTAAAGTTGCCACGAAGATATTCAGCATGTATATCTGGATGTTTTTCTGGAAGATCTTGTAGAGTACGTATGAATACTGGAAACCAACGAGAATAGTGGACTGCGTCCAACGCAAATGTCCACGGACATAATTGAGCCAAAGTATTGACGTACATTATAAAATTAGATGTACGAATACTCAATACAAGTTGCACTAGAAGAGACTCCAGTTTGATAATTGTGTTCCAATTATCTCTAATTAAAGATAATTAAAGATAATTAAATTAAAGTGGGGGAGTCGGGGACATGGACCTCGTATAAGTTAAATTGTTACCATAACGACTCGCTGTGTATTTATGCTATGCTACATTGCTTTGGCAGATTTTAGCAACCGTTTATGATAAAATAAAAGTCATATATATTGTTTGAAAGGTAATTTTCTGATGAACAAAAAAGTATATGACTTATTTTCAGCTATATATAATGCATTCAAAGTTATTTAGAAAAATTTTTCAAAAAATTAAAATGAAAATAAAATTGTTTAATAAAGTTAAAAATATTTCTATTATTATGAACCTAAATTATTATGTCAAATACATCGTTGGAAAGCTCGTTTTCTCTTAATTAATAATCATTAACGACATAGGTTAATGTTAAAATAAAAAGTTAATGGATTATATCTGGCACCGTATAAAAGAGATGGGATGTAAGGACAATCAAAAGGATCATCAAGACTAACTATAACTTATATTTATTTTATTATTTATCTACACACACACACACATACACATACACACACACACACACACACACACATATATACATAATTGGCTCGATTGGCTTTATTCAATCCTCCTTCAAAGTTTCTAATTAGTTGAATTAAGCCAGTTGATTAAATTTACCCGAATGAAATGATAAATGATTAACGCATACGAGTCCGCGTTAAGTGAGACCATTTATGTTCAGTGGGTATCTTAATTTAAGTAACGTTTTTCGTGGACACTTTTTGGTGGACACTTTTTCGTGACGGTTTTTTATTTTAATGTGCCAAAGTAAAGACATAAAATGTCAAAACCCGAGTTATGTAGAAAAATGTAGAATAGTGTCACAAAATTTGGCGGCCATATTGATTACGTCATCAATGCCGCTAGAGGGCTAGAAAAATTTGTGTCCCGGGCTTTTTAAATTCGTTTACCCATATACTATCTGAATCTAAAAAGGTGCATTGGTTGCCAGACGTGAAATATTTTGATATAATATTGAGCTACTCACCCCACTAGTAATCTTAATGATCGGCTACTTGTGTTGTACTGAGGAGTATGTGTACGTACGTGTGTCGAAAACTGCTGGTCTGTTACTAGTTTAGTTATTGTGTCGTACATTCATGTTGTTCGCTTACGTGCCGTGTAATATTTACTATGATTTAAATTTTCAAAAAAAAAAAAAAAAAATTGAAATGTTCAAAGAAAAAAAAATATTTAAGTGGTCGTTTAAATACGTTCGTGTCTGAGTTTGGTGGAAATGTTTTCAGTATTGATTCTAAAGTATTATTTTGCAAATATTGCGAAACGAAAATCGATTCGGAAAGATGATAAAGTGTAATACAGCACTTGAAAACAGAAAAACATTTGCGTTCTGTTAAACGTAAAGAAGATCAAAAAGGGACCAAGTGCCAGCAACTATTAACATATGATTTCTCGTCTAAAAAATCAAAGTTCATCATGGATCTATGCAAAGCTATGGTCTCGGCTAATATACCACTTAATAAATTATCAAATGTAGAATTTCGGAAATGTTTGGAACTTTATTCTGGAAAAAATGTCCCCACAGAATCGGTACTTCGAAAATTCTATTTAGACGACTGCTATAATGAAATGATGGAAAAAATTAGACAACGTGTTTTTGACAGAAAAATTTGGGTGCCAATAGACTAAACAACTGATGCTGAATGTCGGTACATAGCAAATGTAATAATTGGGACTTTAGAAGAGGATACGGCTGGTACATTTTTTTACTGAATACTGAAGCACTAGAAAAGACCAATCACTCAACGATTAGTAAACTTTTTGACAAATCTTTAAGCATTTTATGGCCTATATGACGACGTTTTATTATTTTTGTCGGACGCAACGCCGTATATGATAAAGTGTGGAAAATCTCTAAATGCACTATACTCTAAAATGGTACATGTGACTTGTGCTGCTCATACCCTCTATAGAGTCTCGGAGGAAGTTAGAAATCAATTTAGTACTGTTGATAAAATTGAACCTAATGTAAAAAAATATTTAAGAAAGCACCATCGCGTATGCAAATTTTCAAAAATTACGCACCGGATAACCCTTTACCTCCAGAACCAATTATAACCCATTGGGGCACCTAGATTAATGCCGTACATTATGATTGTAAATACTATGAACAAATTCGTGATATTGTAAATATGTTAGACTCCAATGACACCTTAAGTATTAAAGTTTCAAAAAAAAATTTGATAAAAGAACACGTTCAAAATAATTTAGTGTATATTACTTCAAATTTTAAAGTTCTTTCTGAATCAATTTTAAAACTGCAGACTAAAGATATGTCTTAAGTCGAATCGTTGAGTATCGTGGATAATTTCCAAACACAATTAAAATCCGTTCAAGGTGAACCTGGCAAAAAAGTTTACGAAAAAATGGAAAATGTTTTATCAAAAAATATCGGTTTAAAAACATTAAAACAAATCTCGTCGATACTTGGCGGATCTATCACCACCATGGACGGTCTTCCTGAAGATCTGACAACAAATGATCTCATTTTCTACAAGTACGCACTAATTACGTCAGTAGATGTCGAATGATAATTTACTGTTTACAAAAATCTCCTGAACCACAACAGACGATCATTTAAACTCGAAAACATAAAAAAACATCTTATTATTCAGTGTAATTCAGGTAAATATAATAACATGATTTAATAATCACAGTTTTTGATACATTTTTCTTTTTATGTTAATTTAGGATCCTGGGAATAAATGATTTAGCTTCAAGATATATAAAAGAAAAAAAATGCATAAAAGATTTGTAATTAAAAATAAATTTTTTTTTATAATTATGCTTTTAAATACATATTAAAAAGAAAAAAAATAATTGCATATTATACTGCATATTTGCGCTTTTTTTAGCGTATATGTATGCACATATTTCATTGTTTTTTAGTGCATAAAGTTCCTAGTCCTGGTTATGACCGTCTGCGATAGCGTGAACTTCAGAGAAACGACCGTCGATAACGATAATAGGTACTAGTACTATAACGGTTCAGTTTTAATACGACAGTCTACCGTGTCTTGCGATACTGTGCGTTGTGTTTGAATGCGATAATATGAAATAATTATAATTTTTATTGCAAATAACCCTAAAAAAAGCTAAAAAGCTAAAAAAAGTAGGGGTTCCACGACAAAAGTGGACATCAAAAAGGGTTCTACGGATAAAAAAGTTTAAGAAATGCTGATTTACTAAAATGTCTGCGACGAGAAAGAGAAAGTACCATTTTTCGGACGACTATATGAAAGAGTGGAGTTTTATAAAAAAAGGGCGTGCAAATGAAGAAGCGCTTTGTGTTATTTGTAATTGTTTTATATCATTTATTCATAGAGGTAAAGCAGATGACCTAATACTGCTAACAGTCACAAAATGAGCTAAAGACACTGGATTCAGTCGGCTGGAAAAATCTTCAGTAAAAATAGGTTTACGCGTCAATGATGAGAAAACAAAATATATGGTGGTAAGGAGACAGAACAACGCAAGATTAAGCTTCTCCTTAAGTATACATAGGTCAGTATAATTTTAGTAGAGTGGATCAGATCAAGTACTTGGGGACGATTCTAACAGAAAACAATGAAACGACAAAGGAATTAGATGCGAGAATCCAGGCTGGAAACAAATGCTTTTTCGGACTAGCGAAGCTTTTGGGAGCTTAATCTCTGTCAAGGGATTTAAAAAAACCAATTATACACTACCTTGATAAGACCAAATGTTAGAAATGGAGCAGAAACATGGGCATTTCGAAAAACCGACGAGAGCAGACTCCTTGTTCATGAAAGAAAAATTCTAAGAAGAATTTTTAGATCTGTGAAGGACAGTGTAACCAATGACTGGAGGATAAAGAAAAACGAGGAATTAGAATCACTATATCAGAAACCGAACATCGTTAAAGCAATCAATAATGAGAGATTACAATGGGCAGGACATGCTTGGAGAAACTAAAACTCATTACACCGTACAGTACTAAAAAAGAACCCAACAGGAAAAGGACCCATTGGAAGACCAAGAGTGCGGTGGAAAAAGTAATGATGTGGAAGATCTAGGAGGAGGAACAGATTGGAAAGCGAGAACAATTGACCAGGATGGATGAAAGGCTGGAAGTATGATAAGATAGCCTAGAGACTGCTAATACCAAGAAAATGTATATAAACTAAATTTTGAAACAAACTAAGTAATTTAAAGTTTAGGTACCCATTATATATTAAATATTGTATGTTGAAATTAAATTACTTGAACAGAATAATAGATTATTGAAAGACAAAGGCAGCAAATTTATTAATAAAAAAATATAGTTATTATTATAAAGTATAGTTTTCATACATCAGTACAATATATTTCCACACAGTATGTATAATACACTGTATTATATAATTTTATACTGTAGTATAATACTAGTTAAATCTGATCAGAATAATATTTAAAGATGCGTAGGAACATAATGGCAAAAGGATAAACACTCAATATATTCTTACCTACACCTACAAAATATATACTACTCGATAAGCTACAATTAAGATAAAAGTGGTTTATTTGGTAAAATCTTTCCTCCCCCCCCCCACCTCAAAGGAAAAATTCTGGTTGCATCATTAGCATACACAATTGTGTGAACGACCAAAAAATGTGTGAAAACTTAACGAAAAACTGTGTAGGAGGTAAACATTATAATGATAGTAAATTACAATGTCATTTGTACAAATTTATAAACTTTATACTTCACATAAACAAAAGACTAAAACAATTAATAATTAAAATATGTTTTATGATTGTAGATAATCAGGAAACTAGTGGTATGTGAACTATACGAACTTTAAAATTTACTGTGCTGTAAGTTGTGTAACTGTGGTGCCTTTTTATTTTCGCGGAGACATACGAATTCCATACTGCATTGCGACGTGATTTGCGTTGTGGACCGAAATGTATCTTCGTTTAACCTGTATTACATCTTTTGACCAATTTGATTAAATAAATTTTTTAATCTCGGCTACATACAATAATGAAATTTGTTAAATGAGGTTTGGAAAGGTTATTTGAATATTTTGTAATTATAATGGTACCTAACAAACAATAAAATGTGTCATTTTCTCAAATTATTTCAATATTTCCATTGTAATTGGCGGAGATTTGAGGAATCATTGAGAATGTAAGTCAATAAATTTGTTGTAGCATTTTTCGATAGTAAAAGTGACTACATTGACGTCCTTTGATCATGATGTATTAGAAACAGTGATCGTTTTTCGAGTTTTATTCATTGTGAAGTGGTGCGCGTCGCTACATTTCGTGTTTGAAATTATGTACAAAATATTAATGTGGAATCACATCGTCAATTTGATCTATATTTACAATGACTAAATTATAATATACAAAATAAAACTTACGATACACAAAATAAGACTTACAACTATTACCTTAAACTACAATCTATATTTACAAGCTTACGCCGGATATAAGGAGGATCCGGCGGGGTCAAGATATACAACTACGTTGCCTAACGCGCTCCCCGTTCCCTACCAACCGTGGCGCAAATACGCTGGCTGCCCAAGCCTACACCCCGTGGAGTTGGATGGATGATGGAATAAGGAAACGCCTCCAAGTAGAGGGTTACGGATAGGAAGTGAGGGAACACCCAAATAGATGGCCGAGCACGGGATGACCGAGAACAACTCCAAATAGAGTGTCACGGATAGGAATCGAGGGCACACCCAAATAGATGGCCAAGGTTGAGGGAAACGAGCAAACACCTCCAAATAGAGGGTCGCGGCTGGACGACGATGGCACACCCAAATAGATGGCACTTCTGCGTGGAGTTTCGCCCGGTCTTCTTCGACACGTCCCTGGTCAATACTCAGCTGCGGTATGTTCCGTCCACGTCGATAGATGTTGTTGCTGCGTGTGTTTGGTTCTCCGTTCGTCAAGACTGCAATGTTCGGCTGGAGTCGAAGTACTGCTGTCTTGATGATTGTGGATGAACTGATTGATTCTCTTTTTTCTTTTTTTTGGAACGGGGAGGAGGAAATCTTCATAGACACCTCCGTAATGAAAAAGCCGGAGGTAGTGCCGGATTCACCATGAAGTGGTGCCTACCGGCTAAAAACTCCTCCCCAGGGGTTAACAATAAAAGTTATTCACCAAATGAAAAACGAAGAAAGAAGAGTGGGAAGAAAAGGAGAAAAGAGGTATGTGCGAAGTAAATGGTGGCCATCACTAACTCATAGGGTTGAGCAGTGAGGCACTCGCGCGTAAGGCGAAGCTGAGAGGGTTAGCTACGAAGCTAATGTAAACATGAGAGAAAAAAAAAAAAAATACAATTAATAAAAATACAAATACAAAAAAAAAAAAAAAAAAACATGCAACACAACTTACGATTCATAGACACACATGCGTGTGTCTACATTCGTCAAGTTGGCAGAACTGAATGGTGTTCCACTAAGGAGCAGGGACGGCGTACCCAGTCGTACGACTTAGGGACGAAATTTGCGGATGCAGCGATTGAAGAATTAGGGTGCAAAACGACCGATTTGCGAAGTCTGGTTGCGAAGATTGGAGCGGCTTGCAGAGGAGGTAATATGCGGATTTCCTTGATGATCTGGGAGTTCCTAACGTACCATGGGATGTGGAGAACGGATCTCAGTAGTCTCATAAATCAGCCCTGAACTGGCTTGAGACGGTTTTCACCGGCCGCTCCCAATACGGGGATGGCGTAGGTGCAGATACTTCTCACGATTGCTGAGAAGGCGCGAAGTTTTGTCGCGGGTAACACGTCTTTGCTATTGAAAAAAGGCTTAAGTTGGATGAAGGCTCCGTAGTAGTAGTCCGCGTGTAGTCCTGATGTGCCTGCACCAGGAGAGCCTGCGGTCGAGAGTGACGCCGAGATATTTGGCGGAATAGCTCCAATCGATGGGGTGGCCATCGATTACGATACCTTGATGGGGGGTACGGTTTCTTTTTGAAAAGAACACCGCAACCGTTTTGGTCTTGTTAATGGCAAGCCGCCAACTGTTATACCAGTCATTAAGATCTTGGAGATGGATGTTCAGGAGATGGGTGCAGCGATCGATTTGAGCGGTCGTGCGGGAGACGGCCACGTCGTCGGCGTAGATGAACGTGTTGATGCCTTCGCGTTGAGGAATGTCGTGGCAGAAAATGTTAAAAAGGGCGGGGGAGAGTTTTGCACCCTGTGGGACCCCAGCCGTGATGGGACGGGGATCTGAGAGGGAGTCACCAATTTTGACCCTGATGGATCGTCCCGAGAGGAAGGACCTAACCGTGCCTATCAAGTAGGGGGGAAAGTTGAGGTGGGACATTTTGTATAGCAGACCGTCATGCCACACCCTGTCGAACGCCTGTTGAACGTCGAGGAGGACCATCGCGGTGTGGTGCCTCCTGTTTAGACTGTCGGCTAAGTGTTCAGTGACCCTGAGAAGTTGATGTACTGTGGAATGTTTGGATCTGAAACCGTACTGAACGTCGGGGAGAATGTTGTTGGCATTAACGTGCTGGTTCACTCGAGTGAGCAGCACGCTTTCCACGACTTTGCTGATGGAAGACAGCAAGCTGATAGGTCTGTAACTGGAGGGGGGGCTGAGCGGTTTGCCTTGTTTGGGAAGACAGATAACAGTGGCCTCCTTGCAGGCGGCGGGAAAATGATTGAAGCGCATGACGGCGTTTGCGATATTGCTGATGGCCACGAGATGTTTCCCTGGAAGTGTTTTTAGCACGCTGTTTCCTATACCGTCTTTACCCGGGGCTTTGCGATTTTTTAGGGTGCGAATAATAGAAGAGATTTCTTTCGGAGATGTAGGAGAGAATTCGGAGTCGGTTAGGGGAAGCTGATGGACCTCGCGTTCCACTTCGGCGTGGACCTCCTCTAACTCGATGAGGCTTCGGTTGGGTGAGCATTGGGCCTGCAGGGAAGTCGCGAAGATCTCTGCTTTGTCGGGGTCTAGTGAGTACGAGTTGTTTCCTTGAATGAGGGGTGGGAGAGAAGGACGTTTGTGTCGAAGCTTTCCTACTACATTCCAAACGCTGTTGGGATGAGATTCGGCTTCGGCGATAAATTTGTTGAACTGTTTGTCACGGAATTCGGAGACTCGAGAAGTAACGATTCTTTGGATGGCGTTAAGTCGGGTTTTTATGTCGGGTGACCTATGTCTTTGCCAGAGCCTGCGTAGACGGTTTTTGTTGTCGACGAGTTGTTTTAGGTTGTGGGGAAGTTTGAGTTTATGTCGTGGTGCAGGAGTTGTGATCGTAGCGTTTTTAATGGCGTTGTTCAGGTCAGTTGTCAGTGCTTCTACCGCGTTGTCGAGGTTGGACTGGGTTTTGATCGGGCTGCATTTGAAAGGAGAGATCTCGAGATTGTATTGAAGAAGCAGCCAATCGATTCGGTCTACGGTTAGAGGTGTGTTGGGGAGTAAACCGGGAACTTCGAGAAGAACAGGATTGTGGTCTGAAGAAAGAAGTTCTAGAGTCCAGGGGCCTTTCGGTAAGGTGACGTTTTTTGTGATGAAAACGTCGAGAATGTCCGGATCGCGGGTGACGCAATCGGGAAAGTGCGTGGGAGCCGGGGGGGCTTCGATATCGAGATTGTGCCGGAGGAGGGTCTTTAAAAGAAACAATCCTGCTGGGTTGTTGTGCTTACAACCCCATGAGGTGTGTTTGGCGTTTAGATCGCCGGCTACGATGGTGGGGACGTTGGAGGCGAAAAGAGGAATGATGCAGGAAAATTTTCTGTTTCTGGTTGGGGGGGAGTAGAAAGAAATTATTCGAATAGGTGAGGGGGTGGTGTAGATCTCGACACCTACAGCTTCACAGCCGATGTTGTCCGTGGAGACGGCACGATGGCGCAGACCCCTACGAACAAGAACAGCCACACCGCCGCCGATGGAGTCGGGACGGTCTCGTCGGTAAGTTACGTAGTTCTGTAGGTAAATACGTTTGTTGGAGTTTAGTCGAGTTTCGGTAATACATGCTACGTCAATTTTCTTGTCGTCTAGTAGTTGTTGAAGTTCGGTCAGTTTGTTCAGAACGCCGTTCGCGTTCCAGTTTAAGATTAAGAGGTTATTGGTGGGATTGTTATGCATTGCGGTGTTGGATTATGACCGCCGTGAGGGTCTGCGCGAATTGCGAGACTGCGGCTAGGATGGCGGCCTGAAGGGAGTTGTCCGGGAGGTTAGCAATGAGGGGGGGTGTGATTTGTGGACAGGGGGGTGGTGGTACAGTGGTGGTTCTGAGAGTAGTCGCTCTCGCGTAAGAGACGTTTGGGCGGGTGGTACTCTTTTGAGTATTTAAGGGAGGTTGAGGTCTGGGAGCAGGAACCGTTTTGGCTTGTGCTGTTGGAGCAGCTTTAATCTGGGTGACTGGGGCAGATTTCTTTTTGGGTGCCTTGGTGCACCCTCGGTAGGTGGCGCGATGTTGCCCTTTACAATTGGCGCAGAAAGGGAGGCAGTCTTTTTTGTCCTTGGATGGACAGGCGGCGGTGGCGTGATTTTTGCCGCAGAAGGCGCAAGTAAAGGTGGCACGGCAGTAGTTCGCCGTGTGGAAAAATTTGAGGCAGCGACGGCATTGCGGAATTTCGGTCGACTTCCGCTTTGCCTCGACTTTGACGCTCAAGCCGCCGATCGAGCTGATGTCAAATATCGCTTTGGCCTCTAGAGAGGAAGCGTCGAGGTGAACAGTAATAAGGGGCCAAACCCTGTCACCCTTTGACATGCGGTGAACATGACGAACGGAGGGAACCTTTGTTTGGAGTTCGACGAGGATCTCTTTCTCGGTGAGATCCTCGTTAACGCCGCGAAAGACTACAACCAGCTCACGGTCTTGGTGCAACTGGTGGGTTGAGTATTCCAGTTTTTTCTCATCGAGATGCTTGGTAATACGCCGGAAGCTTTCTACCGATTGGGGGTAGACCCTTACACCGTTGGAGGTGTTTACGGCACGGCGAATCGGAACGTCGTGGGAGGCGAAAGCCTTGCGGATTTTGGGCCAGCATGTGCTTTTGCCAAGTAAGATTGGTGGCGGACATTTTTCCTTCTTTACGTCGGATGATGATGAAGAATCGTCGCTGTCTGAGTCAGCGGACAGCTCGCTAAATATGTTGGGCGATTTACAGGATAGGGCAGGGGGGGGCTGTCATCCATCTGGCAGTCGGAATCGCTAGATAATTGGGATGTGATAGAGGTCTTACGCCTCTTCTTTTTACGACGGTTCTGAGCCGACTGGCGGGAGGTATCGGACGTCGAGGTGGAATCACGCACGTGAGGGATTTCCCCCTTGCCGTGAGTTGAGAGGTCGACCTGCCTACTCTCCAGGTATTCGATTTTAGATTTTAGTTGCAGGATAATAGCCCACAACTGTTCAGTTGTCGTACCCTCGGGAGGTGGCGGTATTCCCTCGGGACCCATCTCTTGAGAGAGAAAAAAAAAAAAAAAACCCACATGATACACGTAAAAAGCGTTTGTACTGCGGTGAATTTGTGAACACACGGTTTATACACGTAAAAACGTTTGTATTGCGGTGGATTTATGAACACACACGGCGGACAGACGAACGAACGAACGAACAGACGTACGAACAGACGAACGAAAGAGCTACAAGTTTGCTGCCGGCGCAGAAGACACGTATAACGACGAACGCACGCGCGCCCGCGAGGGCGGTACGACGCGGTGTCTAACGGCGGGTGTAACGCAGAGCTACAGTGGCAGTTTGTAAATCACGGTGGACAACGTATCCGAAAGAGAAAACGACTCGGCCGCGTGGCCCTGGTGTTGGGCGCACTTGCCTCGTAGTCGTGTGCAAGATTAATTTGTTGTGATGGTGAAAAAACAGTTAAGCGCTTGAGAAACAAGAAGTTGTAAACAACTGGTGCTTCGGAGGCGTATGCGTAGTCGCAGAGGTATGGGGTGATCAAATCACGATTCTCTTGGATCGCCCCTCGATATATATATGGTTCTTGTTCCGAACCGTCCCTCCGGTTGGTCGCCACTCCCACGTTCTGACGACCAAGAACCGCACTCCTTTTATCTTTTCAATCAGTCTTATTTATGTGTTTCTTCCTTACCTAAACACGTCTCTTCCGCTCCTTTATGTGGGCAGGATACCCCTCGTATCCTGCCGTCGTCAATGTGCCCCGTCACAATTGCTATGTTTAACTGAGGCCTATTGGATTCCTTATGACAATTCAGCTTTTCTAAATTGTTATACTTTGTGGCTTACCCGTACCTATGTTAGATCTAATTTTTGGCTCGTTAGTTACTAGTTGTATATTTAATATTTCTATTTATGTCAAATGACTCGGTAGACTTTGGTTGACGCTATTGTGGTGGCTAAACCTAAGTATTCACTATTATGTCAACGACTGAATAATCTGTAAAAATCAACCGATAATTTGTGTGCGAGGTACACATTAGGATGATACTTTTTTTTTTTTATTATTAAAATATTACATTCCTAGCCTATGAAGGCTATCTACATCTACAGATATTTACAGGATAAGTAATTTGTGGCTTTGTTAAAGTTTCAATGATTATAATAATAATAATGTAAGCAATATAAAATATAGTTGATATTAGTTAGACGTTATGATTTTAATATAATATTGAAATGACGAGGAATATAAATAAGACATATAATACTTAACGAATAAGATCGTGTGGACGACCGTGTTTTAAGCGTCTTGGAGATAGTGGATGTTTGGTGTAGGTTGAAATGGATTGATCCTTTTGATTTGAGAAGTGAACTGTGGAAATTTTCGGCAAGGGCGCTTATATGCTCATGAATTTTTGTGATTTTGAGGTCTTTGTGTAGATTTTTATTACGAATGAACCCTGGAGCGTTTGTTATAACTCTTAGAATTTTGTTTTGGAAGATTTGAATTTTTTTTAAATGTGTGACTGGGCAGTTACCCCAGATAGGACAGGCGTAGGTAAGTATTGGGCGTAGTTATTGTTTGTATATTAATAATGAACATTTTTTATGTAATACTGATTTTTTATTCAGTAAAGGGAATAACGTATAGAGGCGCTGGTATGCTTGTTGCAGTTTTGTTGATATATGTGGCCACCAGGTTAGTCTTTTGTCTAGTATAACACCGAGGTATTTAACTGATGGTTGCCACGGTATATGCACGTTGTTAAATTTTAATGGTAGTGGTTTAGGATGGCGTCGTAAACTAAATATTACACCTGAGCTTTTTGAAGGATTAAATTGTATTTTCCACTTAATACACCATTTTGATAATATATTTAGATGAGCTTGTAGATTATTTGTTATCGCTTCGATATTACGGGATTCACTATATATTGTTGTGTCATCTGCGAAAAGCGCAATGTTCGTACGTGGTGATTGAGGTATATCATACATAAAAATATTGAATAAGATAGGTTTAAGTTTGGAACCTTGAGGTACACCACCCGAAATAGACTGGATATCAGAAAAACTATTATTTGTTTTTACTGCGAATTGTCTGTTCATTAGAAAGGAATTTATAATATTAAATAAGGATTTTGGTGTATTAATAATTTTTAATTTGCATAAAAGACCTTCGTGCCACACTTTATTGAATGCTTTAGAGACGTCAATAAAAACTGCACCAGTATGGCAGTGCTTTTCAAAAGAAGTACTGATATTCTCCGTTATACGTAGGAGCTGTTGAACTGTTGAATGGTTTTGATTTAAACCCAAATTGGAATTTTGAGATAATATCTGCAGTGTTCAAATAATTTTGTAACCTCGTGTGTATGATTTTGTCGAATATTTTTGATAAAGATGTTAATAGACTAATCGGTCTATAGCTGTGAGGATTTGTTTTATCTTTACCAGGTTTTTTAATTAGTATTATTGTTGCTATTTTCCATTTTAGTGGGTAGTGTCCAAAACGTAGCAGAGCGTTAAATAGTGAAGCCATAAAAACGAGTCCTTTTGGAGGAAGTTTTTTAAACATGAGATTAGTAATGTGATCGTATCCCGGAGTTTTTTTATTTGATAATTTTTTGATAATTAGGTTAATTTCGTTTGGTGTAACATAATCCATACGTTTTTGGACTGAAATATCAGGTAGATTTATTAACTTATAAACTTGTCATTCAATGTTAGTATCTTTAATTTGGTTAATAGATAAGATATTATGTAGTATTTCTGCAAAAAAGATACATTTATCTGCGTCAGATATCGCTAGTTGGTTTGCTGTTCGGAGAGGGAGAATTATATTTATTTCTTGATTCAGTAATCTTTTGGTCGCTTTCCATAAATTTGAATCACCCGTGTGTATATTTGACAAAAAGTGGTTATAGGACGACACACGGTTGATTTGTAGGGCTGTTTTTACGTCATTAGTGAGTTTATTTAATAATTTTTTGTTTGCAGTATTTCTTTGATTTTGCCAAATGCCTCTAGCGTGGTGTTTTTTCTGAATTAAAGAAGATTAATACTGCGGTAAAACGCCGATGTTTTGAGTATTATGTTGCATAGGTATAACGCACGCACGTGCGGCATTCGTAATGACTGCCGTAATGTGTTCGGCCATTTGTTCTGCAACTTGGATGGTAGGTATAGTATTTGGTATTATTAAATTATTATTTATTTAATTAGAAAACATATCCCAGACTGGTTTACCTTTAGTTTAGGAATTATTAGACTGATAAGATTGTGGAAGCAAATTAATTGTGATTAAACTGGAATGTGGTCTGAGTCGAGCTCCGCGAGAGTTTCTTGTATCCATGTAAATTGAATTGATTTAATTAGTAAAATGTCTAGAATATCTGGTTGTCTGTTGATATCCGCAGGGAAGTAGGTAGGATTTTGTGGTGCAGATATTGTGTAAGGGGTGTAAGTTATAAAATTTTGAAGTTTGATACCGTTCTGGATTATTGATACGACAACCCCAATATGTGTGTTTAGCATTTAGGTCTCCGGCCACTATAATTGAATTATGTAGGCTCATTATTTTTTCATAGTCGGTGATATGCATTCTACGACTAGGAGGTTGATAAGCACTTGCGAGAATAATTGACCTGTCATTAATGTTTAATAAACCTGCTACAACTTCCAGGCACTCTAGACCGGTTATAGTCATTTGTTGTTGAATGATTTTGTTACGAACTAATATTGCTACGCCACCCATAGCACGTATTTGTGAGACTCGATCAACCCGATATATTTTTTAATCGGGGAATTTAATAATGTCTGTATCTGATAAATGAGTTTCGGATATACAAACAATATCTATATTGTGGTGATTAAGGAATGCTAATAAGGTATTTCTATTATTTTTTAATCCGTTGGCGTTCCAATTTAATAAAATGGTACTATGGTTGTTCATTTAAGTTAGTATTAAAACTATTTATAATAACTGGAAGACTTTCGATGATTTTCTGCATTAATTGGGTGACAAAAGTATTTATAAGTGGTAAAAGTGTTTTTAGAAAATTATTATCCGCACTGTTATTTGGTTTAGCATCTGTTGCATATTGTTGTACGTTTCGTGTTTTCGTAAACATTTGATAACAGTTTGTTTTGAGACTCATTAATTACGGTAGTTTGGCTTCTTTGATGCGTAGTGTTTTGATTAGTAATTGATGGTTTGGAATTGAAATTTCTTTTATTTTTAGACATTTCTTTATAATAAGTACAACCTCTGTAATTGACTGGATGACTATTGTCGCAGTTATCACATTTTGGAGGAGTGTCTTTATCCTTGACACATTGGGTAAAGTAATGATCGCCGGCGCATTTAACACATCTCGATGGGAGATGACAGAATTTTTTGGTGTGCGTAAAACGTTGACAATTAGTGCATTGAGGAATACCTTTTGTGGGTTTTCTAGGTTCAACTAGAACGTGGATGATACTAAATTACAAATAACAACACAAAGCGAATATACAGTTTTCTTCTTCTCGTGTGGTCGACAAAACTCATATACCTATCTCCGACCAATATTTTATGAAGCCGATCACTCGATTAGTTAATGTATTAAACAAATCATTTTTATTATGTATGTTATATGGTGCATTCGTTTATTTCAGCAGGTTTTAACGTTTTCCAATCTCGATATGGTAGTTGGTGTCCAGGGGGTAATGCTTCTTTAGTCATGTCGGGGTTTGTTGATTCCTCTTTCCACCTTTCTAGGCGTTCGTCTGCCGGTCTTTTTGTTAGCGGTTCACATGATCCAAGGAAACTTTCTCTTGACTTGAGCCGTTTATGGTGTGCTACTTGTCCACTCATTGGGTGTCGTTCATCCATTAATTGCGTCGTTCTTTCCTTTCTGGTGTGCACTTCTCTCATGATGTGAGGTGGGGCAATTCCACTCGTTATGTATAATTTTGGTACTGGAGTAGGTCTCAAGCATCCTGTTATTAAACGGGTCGCTTCATTCAGCGGGATGTCTACTTTTTTTGCATGTGCTGATCTGCCCCCAACTGGGCATGCATATTCCCCTACTGAGAAACATAATGCTAGAGTGGCGGTCCGTAGGGTATGAGGGTCTGCCCCCCATTTACTATCCACAAGCTTTCGTAGTATGTTGTTTCTTGCACTTACTTTGGCTTTCGTCTGTTCGCAGTGTGTTTTGTACGTTAGGCTTTGATCTAAGTAGACTCCAAGGTACTTGGGGTGGTCACAGTGTTCAAGGTCTACGCCATTCCATTTGATCATGAGCTTTCTTTTTGCATCTCGGTTTCTTAAGTGGAAAGCACAGACCTGAGTTTTGGTCGGATTTGGTTTCAGACGGTTGGTGTTATAGTATCTAGTCAGCTCTTCTAGGGTTTTTTTTAGTACATTTTCGACTATTTCAAATTTTGGTCCTTGTGCAGTTAGAGCAAGGTCGTCAGCATATATGAAGTGTTTCGTTCTTTCGCAAATTGGTTGGTCGTTCGTGTACACGTTAACAAGCATTGGTGCTAGTACACTCCCTTGCGGAAGGCCGTTTATCTGAGTCTTCCATCTACTTTTATTCTCATTCAGGCTAACATAGAATCGTCTATCTTTTAGTAACATATCTATTATACAGGCAAGTGAAGGATCTTTTGTCATTTCGTAAATTTTCTGTGTAGTATCCCGTGGTTTACTGTGTCGTATGCCGCAGATAAATCGATAAAGACAGCACCCGTAATCATCTTTCCCTCAAAGCCATTCTCTATGTGTTGTGTTATGTTAAGGACTTGACTGGTGCATGATTTCCCGGCTCTGAAACCTGCTTGCTCCTGAATAATATTTGCATCGATAGTAGTGTTTATTCTATTCATAACTACTGGCTCGAATAATTTATACATATGGCATAGCAGTGATATGGGGCGGTAGCTTTTTGCTTCGTCTGGGTTCTTGCCCGGTTTTAGTAATGCTATTACGTGCGCTTGTCTCCATGGTTTTGGTATTTTTCTGAAGCGTATGCAGTTTTTGATGAGTTCAGTAATCCATCTGATAGTTTGTGCGCCAAAACGTTTAATTTGCTCCGTTCTTAATTCATCTACTCCTGCTGCTTTTTTGTTTTTAAGTTCCCGTATTGCTGTTTCAATTTCCGATGTTTCAAGGAGGCTTGCGAACATATTGTTTTCCTCAACTGTTCTTTTTAATCTTTTTGAGGGTTTCTCTACTCTTTTAGTTTTACCATTCATTATTAACTGATGAGCTATCTCATTTTTCGATACATTTGTGTGCGCGAGTCGTTGTTTATTCTTTCCATTCAACTTCTTCAGCAGTCTCCATGCTTTACTACTGTTTTGAGCGAGGTTTAGTTCTTCTATAGTGTCACTCCAGTCTTTTCTTCTCTGCTCTGATATTTCAGCAATTAGGCATTCGTCTATCTCTATTGTTTCATCATCGAACGGGTTTTGTGCGAATTTTTCCTTGTAGCTCTCATACAGGTTTTCCAATTTTTTGTGCATGCCTGCTATATAGTTTTGGCGGCATCCCCGTGGTATGTGCTTTCTAGATACTATCTTCACCTCTTTTATGAAATAGTCGTACTCACTTGGGGTAGGTTCAATCGTAGTAATAAAATTTTCTAGCTCGTTAGGGAAATTTTTTCATTTTGCTTTCTTAAAGTTATAGCGTCTTCGAAAGGGAACTTCAATTCCGCGAATCGCTGTATTTATTTCGCATATTATTGGTCTGTGCTGCGTTCGTGGTATTGGTTGGGCTATTCGTTTTGTACCCAGCTGCTCGATGTTTTCACTAACAAAAATATTGTCTGGGTTATATCCTCTCTTCTATCTTTTACTGTTGAAGAAGCTTGGTAGTTTTGGGTCATGTACCAGTTGCATTTGACATTCGTCAGCCCATTTCTCTACAAGTTCTCCATCTTCGTTGGTATCGGTGTATCCCCAGCTGGGGCTATGGCTATTAAAATCGCCAATGACTATTCTCGTATTTTGGTTTTGGAAGTTTGGGTGCTCTATAAACTTAAAAGGTGTATTTGGAGGTTTATATATTGAAGATACTGTAATATTGCCCAGGTCCACGGTGATTATTTTTATATTGTCCTCGTCCGTTACGTGTAATGATTCGACATTTAACTTGTCTCTGACAAAAATTGCACTGCCATACTTAATGTGTGGACATCGACCTATTATCTTCATGTAAGTTATAAATGGGTTATGGTCGCATTCTTTTCGGTGGGTTTCCTGTAAGCACAGTACATCTACACTGTTCTCCTTTACAAGCAGTGATATTATTTTCTCTTTCTCTGATGTCAGTCCCTCAATATTAAGTGACATCGTCGTCAGATATGGTCCTGATAAGGACCGTTTTGGGTGGTTTTGTCGACCGGTGGTTGAAAGATTGGCCGTCAGCATGTTGATGGTGTACGTCTCCGTTCGTGATCGGCAGCATCTTGATCACGAAAGGAGGTTGTTCAGGGGGCGCCGCGCGGAGGCTCTTTCAATGCCCCCCGAAGATACAGTACCTGAGATAGAGACCATATATAATTTAAATCGTCAGTAAATTATAATTTTCTCATGAATTAACTAATAATTATACTCAGACGTTCAATTGTCTCAAGAATGCAATGATAATTATATTTTGATAAATTGATATACTATATACTTCTTATAACCAGGAATCGGCTGTGGTAGAGAGGATAGAAACACACGTTCTGACACACGAGGATTGTACAGTTCGATCCCGAGGGTAGCAAACGAGAATTTTCGTTATGGTAACGTCAGATGCAAGCCGGCCATAATTACACGTCCCTGTCCATTATTAACTTGTCCAAGTACCATCTTCGACAACCCATAATATGTGAAGGTTGCAATCTCTGAGCATATTAGTGTTTGGACAAAATAAAAGGATGTATAACTGTGTGGATTGATTGATACTTATAAAAATCATGATACTATAAAGCAATTAATAATTGAAATATGTTTTATGATTGTAGATGATCTGGAAATTAAGAGTAAGTAAACTATACAATCTTTAATATTTATTGAGTTATAAGTTGTGTAACTGTGATGCCTTTTTATTTTCGCCGAGACACACGATTTTCATACTTCATTGCGACGTGATTTGTGTTGTGGAACGAAACGTATTTTTGCTCTTAATTTATTTTGCCTTTTGATCAATTTGATTAAATATTTCGAACACATTTTAAATTTTTTTTATATAAATCGTATGAGAAAGAAAAAAAAATGAGTTCCCGTTTGAAAAAAAAAGTCAAATACATATTATTGTCAATATATTTCGTTCCTGATATCACAAATTTAACTTTTTAGTTTTAAAACGTCAGTTAATTATAATTGTCTAATGCATTAAATAATAATTGTATTCTGTTAAATTTGTAAGCTATATAATTCTTATAGTCCCTATATTATAGAACATTAAATAAATAAAATATGTTTTATAGTTGGAATTTTATTAAAAATACATGGTAAGTAAACATTACAGATTCTCGAATTTCCTCTGTTGTAAGTTATGTAACTGTGATGCCTTTTTTATTTTTGCGGAGACACACGATTTTCATACAGCGTTGGGACGTGATTTGTGTTGTGGAACGAAACATATTCTTGCTCTTGCTTTATTTTGCCTTTTGATCAATTTGATTAAATATTTCGAACACATTTTAAATTTTTTTTATATAAATCGTATAAGAATGAAAAAAAGAAATGAGTTCCCGTTGGAAAAAAAAAGTCAAATACATATTACTGTCAATATATTTCGTTCCTAATATCACAAACTTAACTTTTTAGTTTTAAAACGTCAGTTAATTATAATTGTTTAATGCATTAAATAATAATTGTATTCTGTTAAATTTGTAAGCTATATATTTCATATAGTCCCTATTTTAAAGAACATTAAATAGATAAAATATGTTTTATAGATAAAGTTTTATTAAACTTAAATGGCAAGTAAACATTACAGATTCTTGAATTTACTGTGTTGTAAGTTGTGTAACTGTGATGTCCTTTTTATTTTCGCGGAGAAATACGATTACCATACTGCATTGCGACTTGATTTGTGTTGTGGACCGAAACGCATCTTCGCTTAACTTGTATTACATCTTTTGACCAATTTGATTAAAATTTTTTAATTCTCGGCTACATACAATATTGAAATTTGTTAAATGAGGTTTGGAAAGATTATTTAAATATTTTGTTATTATAGTGGTACCCAACAAACAATAAAATGTTTGAATTTTCCAAAGTGCTTCAATATTTCAATTATAATTGGCGGAGATTTGAGTAATCTTTCAGAATGTAAGTCAATGAATTTATTGTAGCATTTTTCGATAGTAAAAGTGACTACATTGACGTCCTTTGATCATTATGTATTAGAAACAGAGACCGATTTCCGAGTTTTATTCATTGCTATGTATAACTGAGGTCTATTGGATTCCTTATGACAATTCAGCATTTCTAAATTGATATACTTTGTAGCTTACCCGTACCTCTGTTAGTGCTAATCTTCAGCTAGTTAGTTACCAGCTAAATATATACAATTTTTATATACGACAATGGACTCGGCATACCCTGGCTGACGCTATCGTGGTGGACAAACCTAAGCATTTACTATTATGTCAACTACTGAATAATCTATAAAAACTAATCGATAACCTATGTGCGTGGTTAACATTATGATGATATTAAATTTCAAAGATCGACACAAAGCGAATATACAGTTACTGAGATAAAGAACATATATAATTTAAATCGTCAGTAAATTATAATTTTCTCATGAATTAACATATATTTCTACTCAGACGTTCAATTGTCTCACGAATATAATGATAATTATATTTTGATAAATTGATATACTATATACTTCTTATAATCAGGAATCGGCTGTGGGCGAGAGAATAGAAACACACGTTTCGACACACTAGGTTTGTGCAGTTCGATCCCGATGGTAGCAAACGAGAATTTTCGTGTTGGAAACGTCTGGTGCAAGGTGGCTATAATTACACATCCCTATCCCTTATTAGTTTGTCTAAATACCATCTTCGACAACCCATAATATGTGAAGGATTGAATCTCTGAGCATATTAGTGTTTGGAGTAAATAAAATGATGTAGAATAGTGTTGATTGATACTTATAAAAATCATGATACTATAAAGCAATTAATAATTGAAATATATTTTATGATTGTAGATGATCAGGAAACTAGTGGTATGTAAACTATACGAACTTTAAAATTTACTGTGCCGTAGGTTATGTAACTGTTATGCCTTTTTTATTTTCGCTGAGATATACGATTTCCACATTGCATTGCGACGTGATTTGTGTTGTGGACCGAAACGTATCTTCGCTTAACTTGTATTACATCTGTTGACCAATTTGATTAAAATTTTTTAATTCTCGGCTACATACAATATTGAAATTTGTTAAATGAGGTTTAGAAAGGTTTTTTGAATATTTTGTAATTATAATGGTACCTAACAAACAATAAAATATGTCATTTTCTCAAAATGTTTCGATATTTCAATTGTAATTGACGGAGATTTGAGGAATCATTAAGAATGTAAATCAATGAATTTATTGTAGCATTTTTCGATAGTAAAATTGACTACATTGACGTCCTTTGATTATGATGTATTAGAAACAGTGATCGTTTTTCGAGTTTTATTCATTGCTATGTTTAACTGAGGCCTATTGGATTCCTTATGACAATTCATCATTTCTAAATTGTTATACTTTGTGGCTTACCCGTACCTATGTTAGATCTAATTTTCGGCTCGTTAGTTACCAGTTAAATATTTAATATTTCTATATATGTCAAATGACTCTGCATGCTCTGTCTGACGCTATTGTAGTGGCCAAACTTAAGCATTCACTATTATGTCAACTACTGAATAATCTGTAAAAATCAACCGATAATCTGTGTGCGAGGTACACATTTTAATGATACTAAATTACAAATAACAACACAAAGCGAATATACAGTAACTGAGATAGAGAACATATATAATTTAAATCGTCAGTAAATTATAATTTTCTCATGAATTAACATATATTTCTACTCAGACGTTTAATTGTCTCACGAATATAATGATAATTATATTTTGATAAATTGATATACTATATACTTCTTATAATCAGGAATCGGCTGTGGGCGAGAGAATAGAAACACACGTTTCGACACACTAGGTTTGTGCAGTTCGATCCCGATGGTAGCAAACGAGAATTTTCGTGTTGGAAACGTCTGGTGCAAGGTGGCTATAATTACACATCCCTATCCATTATTAGCTTGTCTAAATACCATCTTCGACAACCCATAATATGTGAAGGATTGAATCTCTGAGCATATTAGTGTTTGGAGTAAATAAAATGATGTAGAATAGTGTTGATTGATACTTATAAAAATCATGATACTATAAAGCAATTAATAATTGAAATATGTTTTATGATTGTAGATGATCAGGAAACTAGTGGTATGTAAACTATACGAACTTTAAAATTTACTGTGCCGTAGGTTATGTAACTGTTATGCCTTTTTTATTTTTGCGGAGATATACGATTTCCATATTGCATTGCGACGTGATTTGTGTTGTGGACCGAAACGTATCTTCGCTTAACTTGTATTACATCTTTTGACCAATTTGATTAAAATTTTTTAATTCTCGGCTATATACAATATTGAAATTTGTTAAATGAGGTTTGGAAAGGTTTTTTGAATATTTTGTAATTATAATGGTACCTTTTTTTTTTTTTTTTTTTTTTTTAAATTGGTGTACGAACGGAACTGCTTTAGCACTACTGCGTCCGTACACCATCATTTATTTAACGTTTTAATATAAATTACAATTACAATGCTATAATACATATTTAGAGGGGCTCCATCCCCTCAATATTTGCCATAGGCATACATTTTACACTTAACTAATAAGATTTAATGCGGCGCCTCCTGTTGTATTTTCCGCTCTTCGATCTCTCTTGTCCTCAGTATGCGCACCACCATGATATTGATCACCTCCCAATCTTGCCTTGATCTGAGCATTAGTTCTCCTATGTTTCCGGCGTTGATGCCATCCACCTCGTAGATATCACATGTTTCCCTCCTCCAGTTTGCCCATGCATCGCATATTAGTACTGCATGCTCGGCGTTATCGTTGCCTGCTCCACATATGAAGCACGAATCAGTCTCCCTGGCGCAGAATTGGTTGAGGTACGTGCCAAAACCGCCATGACCTGTCAGAAACTGGGTAAGATGGTAGTTCACTTGTCCAAAGTTTCTGTTGGACCATTTTTTAACATCCGGTATCAGTTTATATGTCCATCTACCGTTGTTAGTCGTATCCCACTCTTCCTGCCAGCGATCTAGCAAGATAGCTCTCGCTTGTTCTTTACTACTGCCACGGTACGTGTCGGCTCGCTCTTGTGCCAGAAGTTTGAAAGGTGGCATGTTTGCAACCACGGAGCCCGCGGCGTGCGTTACTGTACGATAGCCACTGCAAACCCGCAACGTAGCTTTTCTGTATACGGATGCCATTCGATTTATAGCCCTCTGGTTTATAGTGTCAATCCAAAAGGGGGCGCCGTACAGCAATTGAGAGCTTACTACCGAAGCAAAGAGGCGACGTTTAGCTTCCTTCGGCCCTCTCACGTTTGGCATAATCATTGTAAGCTTTTTAATAGTCGCTGCTGCCTTATCCGTGACTTAAATGGAGTGTTGGTTGAAGTTCATCTTTTTGTCAACTTGTACGCCTAAGTACCTTAAGCTTGCGCTTGATAGTAATGTCGACCCTCCAGTGACTATCTCTAGCTCATTTCTTTTTCTTTTATTGGTCAGCGCAACCATTTCCGTTTTTTCGACCGCTACTTCCAGCCCATGGTTTGCCATCCACGTTGTTACCTTCTCCATCGCCGAAGTCAACTTTTCCTGTACGTCGAGGTAGTCAGCCCCAGTTGCGATTATTGCCAAGTCGTCTGCATATGCCAGTAGTTCTGTTCCGGGTGGCAGAGCCGTCCTCAGTAGACCGTCATATAAGATGTTCCATAGGTCTGGTCCAAGTACAGAGCCCTGAGGGACGCCGCTGCTCATATCTAATGTAAAGCTTATGGAGTCATCTGTCCACACCCTTATCTTTCTTTCGTAGAGATACGACTTCAGTGCACCCGATAGTACCGGGGAGAAGGATTTGCTCTCTACCGCTTCTAAAATTTTATTCCACGGAGCAGAATTAAACGCATTTTTTACGTCAATGGTGACGATCCCTGAGATACGCTTCGCTCCCGATGTGGAGACGATTTGTTTTATTCTCTCCATGGCATTTAGAGTTGAATGACCCCTTCTGAAGCCGTGTTGGTTTTCTGTTAATCCTGCTGTGCGCTCTAGGTGAGATCTTATTTTCTCCGAGATTAGCTTTTCGTAAAGCTTGCCTATAACGGGTAGCATGCATAAAGGCCTATATGCCGATGGCTCTTCCAGTGGTTTCCCCGGTTTCACGATCAGCACTAGGTCCACTATTTTCCAGTCCTTCGGGAATAGCCCATTCGTCCAGCATTTATTGAACATCGTTAAGAATACATCCCCTAACTCCTTAACTGCTATCTTCAGAACTTCGTTTTTGATACCGTCAGGTCCAGGTGATTTGCCATTTGGGAGCGTTTTGGCTGCTTGCATCAGTTCATTCATCCTGAAGCCTGGGTCATCGTATTTATCCTCTGTTGGTAGGTTTTCTTCTCTTAAGGGATTTTGGGGGAATAATGCTTTTACTATACCCTCTAGTCTACCCGGCAAGCTAATTCCCGGAATTACTCTCCTCCGGTTGAGCTTTTTCATCACCGCCTTGTACGGGATACCCCACGGATCTTTGTCTAGCGTTTCGATGAGGTCATTCCACGATTTTTCCTTCGCTCGCTTTATGCCGATGACAAACGCTTTCCGAGAGTCCCTCATCGCTTGCGCTTCGTCTTCGCAATCTTTGCCGTCCTGTTTTTTTTTTAGTCTCTGGTACGCTCTCCTGCAGGCGCAGGCAGTTTTCCTTAGGCCGTCGAGTTCCCCGTTCCACCATGGGACGGGATTTCTTTTATATCGCTGGCTAAGTTTTGGCATTGCATGGTTGCAGGCGTCTCGGAGCCATTTAGTTACTAGTTCCACATGTTCCTTGGGTGTTAAGTCTGGTGTCCATGTCTTCGAGCTGTTTTTAAGTGAGGTGATGAACTTTGTTCTATCCAGCCTCTTGATTGCCCAGCCTTCCTTTGGATTTACTTGCCTGTCGTGGTCGTTGTTGGAGCACACGTTAAACGTGATGTATCTGTGTAAGCTTAGAGAATCGATCTTTAGAACCTTCCAGTCCAGGATTTTATTTATGATGTCGTCCGAGGCGAACGTGACGTCGATGTGCGATCTTGACGCATTTCTTACAAATGTAGCAGCGTCTCCCCTGTTGCGTGCGGATATACCTAGCGACACCATGGATTCTGACAGGTGCCCACCGCGGTAGTCCTCTACCGGGCTACACCAATCTGGCGATTTCGCATTAAAATCTCCCGCGACGATAACTGGAACGCTGGACTTTCTGATGCTCTCCTCTATGCTTCGTAGGACATTTGTATATTCCGTGCGGCTTAAGCTTGGTGGCCAGTAACAGCTATATATCCTTATTCCCATTAGCTCTATCCATCTGTAGCATTTTTGTGGCTGGCCGGCCCTGTCGATTGCGATGTTTCCGAGGACCACTATCGCCGCTTTATTATCTATGTCGCAGAACCAGCCCTCCTCTTCGTTTTTGCTCCGGTTGAGTTCACTTATTATTAGTATATCCGCTTTTAGGTCCATCGCGGTTTTTTGCATTAGATGTTGCGCTGAACTTTTGCATCCGAGGTTGATCTGCAAGAAGCGTATCATTGGTTTATTTTATTCGTTGCGTCGCCGTCCGGAGTGCGTACTGCCGTTTCTCCTTTATCCGCGTTTTGACCGGCGGATTCCGCCTTCAGAATCCCTTGGAATCTGCTCCTTTCTGCTATTGTCGCATTACATGCTGCCTCTTGGTGGTCCGCTAGTCCGCAGCCGCGACACTTGTTGTGCCTGTCCGGACCTGTGCATTCCCTGGTCGTGTGCCCACTGGCTAGACACCTCGGACATCGACCTTTTAGGCGGTCTTCCCACCTTCTGATCCTGCATGAGACGAGGCCGACTCTTGCCTTTCCTGTTTTGAGGGCTTTTTCTATCAGGCCAGGCGCCATTGAGACTATCATCCACCTCATACCTCTTGCCACACTGAAATTTCCCGTGATCCGGATATCCGTGGGTTCGGCGCTGACCAGTTTACCGACTGCTTCCAGGACCTCGTCTTCTCCTGCCAGTTCGTCAAGATCTTGTACCACCAGCTTATCGTATCGTGTGAGTTGTTTAACCTTTGTCGGGTCGCCGATTGCCTCACCGATGGCTTCCGCGATACGGGTTGAAGACGTTGCTCCCCTTTTCAGTTGAACTAGTATATTGCCTTGCTTGGACCTGGATAAGGAGTTTATTTCTTCCGCCATTTCTCGTACCGACTCGTCTGCCTTCAGCTTTCTGAGAGCGTCAGCGTACGAGTCCTGGCCAACATCCATCAGAATAGCCGGAGGACGGGTTCTGGGCTTATACTTGTTGAGCAAGCGCGCAGGTTGTTCTTCCTTTAGTCTTACATCGTTTTTAATTTGCGCTTCCCCTGTTTTCTATTTGCTTTTGGCCACCTCTGCCCACTGCACCGATGGTGCAGCCTTAGGGGCGCAAATCAAATTCATTATTTTTTCCTCCTGTTCGTCGAATTTCATGTTTCTAACAAACAATAAAATATGTCATTTTCTTAAAATGTTTCGATATTTCAATTGTAATTGGCGGAGATTTGAGGAATCATTAAGAATGTAAGTCAATGAATTTATTGTAGCATTTTTCGATAGTAAAATTGACTACATTGACGTCCTTTGATCATGATGTATTAGAAACAGTGATCGTTTTTCGAGTTTTATTCATTGCTATGTTTAACTGAGGCCTATTGGATTCCTTATGACAATTCATCATTTCTAAATTGTTATACTCTGTGGCTTACCCGTACCTATGTTAGATCTAATTTTCGGCTCGTTAGTTACCAGTTAATTATTTAATATTTCTATATATGTCAAATGACTCTGCATGCTCTGTCTGACGCTATTGTAGTGGCCAAACTTAAACATTCACTATTATGTCAACTACTGAATAATCTGTAAAAATCAACCGATAATCTGTGTGCGAAGTACACATTATAATGATACTAAATTACAAATAACAACACAAAGCGAATATACAGTAACTGAGATAGAGAACATATATAATTTAAATCGTCAGTAAATCATAATTTTCTCATGAATTAACATATAACTATACTCAGACGTTCAATTGTCTCACGAATATAATGATAATTATATTTTGATAAATTGATATACTATATACTTCTTATAATCAGGAATCGGCTGTGGGCGAGAGAATAGAAACACACGTTTCGACACACTAGGTTTGTGCAGTTCGATCCCGATGGTAGCAAACGAGAATTTTCGTGTTGGAAACGTCTGGTGCAAGGTGGCTATAATTACACATCCCTATCCATTATTAGCTTGTCTAAATACCATTTTCGACAACCCATAATATGTGAAGGATTGAATCTCTGAGCATATTAGTGTTTGGAGTAAATAAAATGATGTAGAATAGTGTTGATTGATACTTATAAAAATCATGATACTATAAAGCAATTAATAATTGAAATATGTTTTATGATTGTAGATGATCAGGAAACTAGTGGTATGTAAACTATACGAACTTTAAAATTTACTGTGCCGTAGGTTATGTAACTGTTATGCCTTTTTTATTTTCGCTGAGATATACGATTTCCACATTGCATTGCGACGTGATTTGTGTTGTGGACCGAAACGTATCTTCGCTTAACTTGTATTACATTTTTTGACCAATTTGATTAAAATTTTTTAATTCTCGGCTACATACAATATTGAAATTTGTTAAATGAGGTTTAGAAAGGTTTTTTGAATATTTTGTAATTATAATGGTACCTAACAAACAATAAAATATGTCATTTTCTCAAAATGTTTCGATATTTCAATTGTAATTGACGGAGATTTGAGGAATCATTAAGAATGTAAGTCAATGAATTTATTGTAGCATTTTTCGATAGTAAAATTGACTACATTGACGTCCTTTGATTATGATGTATTAGAAACAGTGATCGTTTTTCGAGTTTTATTCATTGCTATGTTTAACTGAGGCCTATTGGATTCCTTATGACAATTCATCATTTCTAAATTGTTATACTTTGTGGCTTACCCGTACCTATGTTAGATCTAATTTTCGGCTCGTTAGTTACCAGTTAAATATTTAATATTTCTATATATGTCAAATGACTCTGCATGCTCTGTCTGACGCTATTGTAGTGGCCAAACTTAAACATTCACTATTATGTCAACTACTGAATAATCTGTAAAAATCAACCGATAATCTGTGTGCGAGGTACACATTATAATGATACTAAATTACAAATAACAACACAAAGCGAATATACAGTAACTGAGATAGAGAACATATATAATTTAAATCGTCAGTAAATCATAATTTTCTCATGAATTAACATATAACTATACTCAGACGTTCAATTGTCTCACGAATATAATGATAATTATATTTTGATAAATTGATATACTATATACTTCTTATAATCAGGAATCGGCTGTGGGCGAGAGAATAGAAACACACGTTTCGACACACTAGGTTTGTGCAGTTCGATCCCGATGGTAGCAAACGAGAATTTTCGTGTTGGAAACGTCTGGTGCAAGGTGGCTATAATTACACATCCCTATCCATTATTAGCTTGTCTAAATACCATCTTCGACAACCCATAATATGTGAAGGATTGAATCTCTGAGCATATTAGTGTTTGGTGTAAATAAAATGATGTAGAATAGTGTTGATTGATACTTATAAAAATCATGATACTATAAAGTAATTAATAATTGAAATATGTTTTATGATTGTAGATGATCAGGAAACTAGAGGTATGTAAATTATACGAACTTTAAAATTTACTGTGCCGTAGGTTATGTAACTGTTATGCCTTTTTTATTTTCGCGGAGATATATTATTTCCATATTGCATTGCGACGTGATTTGTGTTGTGTACCGAAACGTATCTTCGCTTAACTTGTATTACATCTTTTGACCAATTTGATTAAAATTTTTTAATTCTCGGCTACATACAATATTGAAATTTGTTAAATGAGGTTTGGAAAGGTTTTTTGAATATATTGTAATTATAATGGTACCTAACAAACAATAAAATATGTCATTTTCTCAAAATGTTTCGATATTTCAATTGTAATTGGCGGAGATTTGAGGAATCATTAAGAATGTAAGTCAATGAATTTATTGTAGCATTTTTCGATAGTAAAATTGACTACATTGACGTCCTTTGATTATGATGTATTAGAAACAGTGATCGTTTTTCGAGTTTTATTCATTGCTATGTTTAACTGAGGCCTATTGGATTCCTTATGACAATTCATCATTTCTAAATTGTTATACTTTGTGGCTTACCCGTACCTATGTTAGATCTAATTTTCGGCTCGTTAGTTACCAGTTAAATATTTAATATTTCTATATATGTCAAATGACTCTGCATGCTCTGTCTGACGCTATTGTAGTGGCCAAACTTAAACATTCACTATTATGTCAACTACTGAATAATCTGTAAAAATCAACCGATAATCTGTGTGCGAGGTACACATTATAATGATACTAAATTACAAATAACAACACAAAGCGAATATACAGTAACTGAGATAGAGAACATATATAATTTAAATCGTCAGTAAATCATAATTTTCTCATGAATTAACATATAACTATACTCAGACGTTCAATTGTCTCACGAATATAATGATAATTATATTTTGATAAATTGATATACTATATACTTCTTATAATCAGGAATCGGCTGTGGGCGAGAGAATAGAAACACACGTTTCGACACACTAGGTTTGTGCAGTTCGATCCCGATGGTAGCAAACGAGAATTTTCGTGTTGGAAACGTCTGGTGCAAGGTGGCTATAATTACACATCCCTATCCATTATTAGCTTGTCTAAATACCATCTTCGACAACCCATAATATGTGAAGGATTGAATCTCTGAGCATATTAGTGTTTGGAGTAAATAAAATGATGTAGAATAGTGTTGATTGATACTTATAAAAATCATGATACTATAAAGCAATTAATAATTGAAATATGTTTTATGATTGTAGATGATCAGGAAACTAGTGGTATGTAAACTATACGAACTTTAAAATTTACTGTGCCGTAGGTTATGTAACTGTTATGCCTTTTTTATTTTCGCGGAGATATATTATTTCCATATTGCATTGCGACGTGATTTGTGTTGTGTACCGAAACGTATCTTCGCTTAACTTGTATTACATCTTTTGACCAATTAGATTAAAATTTTTTAATTCTCGGCTACATACAATATTGAAATTTGTTAAATGAGGTTTGGAAAGGTTTTTTGAATATATTGTAATTATAATGGTACCTAACAAACAATAAAATATGTCATTTTCTCAAAATGTTTCGATATTTCAATTGTAATTGGCGGAGATTTGAGGAATCATTAAGAATGTAAGTCAATGAATTTATTGTAGCATTTTTCGATAGTAAAATTGACTACATTGACGTCCTTTGATCATGATGTATTAGAAACAGTGATCGTTTTTCGAGTTTTATTCATTGCTATGTTTAACTGAGGCCTATTGGATTCCTTATGACAATTCATCATTTCTAAATTGTTATACTCTGTGGCTTACCCGTACCTATGTTAGATCTAATTTTCGGCTCGTTAGTTACCAGTTAAATATTTAATATTTCTATATATGTCAAATGACTCTGCATGCTCTGTCTGACGCTATTGTAGTGGCCAAACTTAAACATTCACTATTATGTCAACTACTGAATAATCTGTAAAAATCAACCGATAATCTGTGTGCGAGGTACACATTATAATGATACTAAATTACAAATAACAACACAAAGCGAATATACAGTAACTGAGATAGAGAACATATATAATTTAAATCGTCAGTAAATCATAATTTTCTCATGAATTAACATATAACTATACTCAGACGTTCAATTGTCTCACGAATATAATGATAATTATATTTTGATAAATTGATATACTATATACTTCTTATAATCAGGAATCGGCTGTGGGCGAGAGAATAGAAACACACGTTTCGACACACTAGGTTTGTGCAGTTTGATCCCGAAGGTAGCAAATGAGAATTTTCAATTTGGTAACGTCAGATGCAAGCCGGCCATAATTACACGTCCCTGTCCATTATTAACTTGTCCAAGTACCATCTTCGACAACCCATAATATGTGAAGGTTGCAATGTCTGAGCATATTAGTGTTTGGACAAAATAAAATTATGTATAACTGTGTGGATTGATTGATACTTATAAAAATTATGATACTATAAAGCAAATTATAATTGAAATATGTTTTATGATTGTAGATTATCTGAATAAAAGACGTAAGTAAACTATACAATCTTTAATATTTATTGAGTTATAAGTTGTTTAACTTTGATGCCTTTTTGTTTTCGTTTAGTCACACGATTTTCATACTGAATTGCGACGTGATTTGTGTTGTGGAACGAAACGTATTCTTGCTCTTACTTTATTTTGCCTTTTGATCAATTTGATTAAATATTTTGAACACATTTTAAAATTTTTTTATATAAATCGTATGAGATAGAAAAAAAGAAATGAGTTCCCGTTTGAAAAAAAAAGTCAAATACATATTATTGTCAATATATTTCGTTCCTGATATCACAAATTTAACTTTTTAGTTTTAAAACGTCAGTTAATTTTATTTGGCTAATGCATTAAATAATATTTGTATTCTGTTAAATTTGTAAGCTATATAATTACTATAGTTCCTATATTATAGAACATTAAATAGATAAAATATGTTTTATGATTGTAGTTGGTCAGAAAATTAGATGTAAGTGAACTATACAAACTTGAATATTTATTGAGTTATAAGTTGTGTAACTGTGATGCCTTTTTATTTTCGCCGAGACACACGATTTTCATACTTCATTGCGACGTGATTTGTGTTGTGGAACGAAACGTATTTTTGCTCTTAATTTATTTTGCCTTTTGATCAATTTGATTAAATATTTTGAACACATTTTAAATTTTTTTTATTTAAATCGCATGAGAAAGAAAAAGAGAAATGAGTTCCCGGTTGAAAAAAAAAGTCAAATACATATTACTGTCAATATATTTTGTTCCTTATATCACAAATTTAACTTTTTAGTTTTAAAACGTCAGTTAATTATAATTGTCTAATGCATTAAATAATAATTGTATTCTGTTAAATTTGTAGAGTATATTTTTCTTATAGTCTTTATATTATAAAACATTAAATAATTAAAATATGTTTTATAGTTGATGATTTATTAAAATTACTTGGTAAGTAAACTTTACAGATACTCGAATTTCTTGTGTTGTAAGTGGTGTTAGTGTGATTACTTTTTATTTGCGTGGAGGCATGCGATTTCCATACTCCGTTGCGACGAGTTTGCGTTATGGAACGAAACGTAATCTCGATCTTCTTTTATTTCACTTTTTGATGATTTTTATATATAATTTTTTTTTCTCGACTACTTACAACGTAGCGATTTTTCGTGTCTATTGGTTAATACTACTTTATTCAATGCTATCTTTAACTGTCTTTTTTGGATTCCTTATGACCAGGGCTCGGGACTTTATGCGTTAAAAAACCTTAAAATATGTTGTTAAATATGCACTTAAAAAAGTTAATTTATGCAATTAAATATGCACTATCGATAATATATGCAGTATAATGTGTAGCTATATATATATATATATAATATATATATATATATATATATATATGCATATATAAATTAAAAGATAACTTTTTAATTGTAGATTGTGTCATCATTTGTTGGGTGCTTGTCTTGAACATTTCCCTCCGTTTAATCACCCTCAGGTTTTTATATGTTGTGTTACACTAGATCGCCGTTCATACTCTCAGTTCACATACTTTGTAAAATAATATTCGACCATTAGCACAAAATACATTTTCCCTAAATTCCGATACAAAACTTTACAATCGACTAATTTGTGATTGTTTTTCTTTCGGCATATTTATTAATTAAAAGAAATATATATATATCACAATATGGCATGAGTCACCGAATACGAACACGGACACAATGAATATATGTAAACGCAATGATACGATACCGATCACTGAGTACTAACAAGCAAAATAATATCGTATTAAGTCAGATAAAAAAATATTCTCTTCTCGCTAAAAATAAAATAAGAATGCCTTAAAGATGTATGGTATAAACGTGGAAACACGCCACATTATGGCTATTGATTATTATCTTATCGGCATTATTGCAGAGGAAATCGAATCGATTTCTGTTTTTCTAAAAATAGAAAAACAGAAAGAAAAATTAAATAAAATGAACAAGGTTAAAAAAACATTTTAATAACGCGTTAAAAATAAAAATTTTACATAATTTATAATTTTTTTTCAAAAATTACATTTTTCTTATTATTTAATTAGAAAAATTATAGAATATGCAATAAAGATGAATAAATCTCAACAATATGCCTTTATATAAAAGTAACCTAAAATATGCAAAAACATGCAACAAAAATTTTTAAATTTTAAATCCTTGTATCACAGAACAAATTTATGTCAAATCAGTATTTCATATCTATTCCCCGAATAAATAAGCAAATGCATAAAGTCCCGAGCCTTGCTTATGACAATTCAGCGTTTATGAATTATAACAGTTTTTGGGTGTCCTGTACCTCTGCTATTTCTTGAAGTGCATCTCATGCAAATTGATTTTCAGTTAAAATGTTTTCTATTTCTGCATACGTCGGTGGACTCAGCAAGTCCATGCTGCAGTCATTATGATGGCCAAAAAAAAGCATGTACTATTGTGTTAATTACCATATAATCTATAAAAACCAACCGATAACCTGTGTGCGAGGTAAACATTATAATGATACTAAATTACAAATAACAACACAAAGCGAATATACAGTTACTGAGATAAAGAACATAAATAATTTAAATCGTCAGTAAATTATAATTTTCTCATGAATTAACATATAACTATACTCAGACGTTCAATTGTCTCACGAATATAATGATAATTATATTTTGATAAAATGATATACTATATACTTCTTATAATCAGGAATTGGCTGTGGGCGAGAGAATAGAAACACACGTTTCGACACACTAGGTTTGTGCAGTTCGATCCCGATGGTAGCAAACGAGAATTTTCGTGTTGGAAACGTCTGGTGCAAGGTTAGGTATATGCACCCATAATATGTGAAGGATTGAATCTCTGAGCATATTAGTGTTTGGAGTAAATAAAATGATGTAGAATAGTGTTGATTGATACTTATAAAAATCATGATACTATAAAGCAATTAATAATTGAAATATAAGAACAAATATAATTTAAATCGTCAGTAAACTATAATAGTGTCATGAATTATCTAATAACTATATTTTGATAAATTCATATACTTTATACTTCTCATAATCAAAAGACTATAAAACAATTAATAATAGAAATATGTTTTATGATTGTAGGTACGCAGAAAACTAGTTGTAAGTAAACTATACACATTTTCGAATTTGCCGTGTTGAAAATTGTGTAACCTTGATTACTTTTTAATTTGCGCGGAGGCAAAAAATTTCCATACTGCAATGCGACGAGATTGGTGTTGTAGAATGAAACGTAATTTGCATGCACCATAGGCGCACCGAAGAGGGTGAACTCCAGGACTGGATCCCTCCCCCCTTTGCACGTATAGTAATGGATTAATATCATAACATTTTCATAAAACTTGCATAAATATTTGATTCCGTGGTTGTGATCTTTTGACTTTAAATTTGTAAATTGGAGGGAATTAAAATAATATGCCGATACATTATCAAAGAATAATATAAGGTCTGGAAAGATTATTTGAATATTTTGTAATTATAGTTATACCTAACAATAAAATGTGTGAATTTATCAAAGTGTTTCAATATTTTAATTGAAATTGGCGGAGATTTGAGGAATCATTAAGAATGTAAGTCAATGAATTTATTGTAGCATTTTTCGATAGTAAAATTGACTACATTGACGTCCTTTGATCATGATGTATTAGAAACAGTGATCGTTTTTCGAGTTTTATTTATTGCTATGTTTAACTGAGGCCTATTGGATTCCTTATGACAATTCATCATTTCTAAATTGTTATACTCTGTGGCTTACCCGTACCTCTGTTAGATCTAATTTTCGGCTCGTTGGTTACCAGTTAAATATTTAATATTTCTATGTACGTCAAATGACCCGGCAGGCTCTGGCTGACGCTATCGCGGTGGCCAAACCTAAGCATTCACTATTATGTCAACTACTGAATAATCTGTTAAAATCAACCGATAATCTGTGTGCGAGGTGCACATTAGGATGATACTAAATTACAAATAACAACACAAAACGAATATACAGTACCTGAGATAGAGATCATATATAATTTAAATCGTCAGTAAATTATAATTTTCTCATGAATTATCTAATAACTATACTCAGACGTTCAATTGTCTCAAGAATAAAATGATAATTATATTTTGATAAATTGATATACTATATACTTCTTATAATCAGGAATCGGCTGTGGTCGAAAGGATAGAAACACACGTTTCGGCACACTGGGTTTGTGCAGTTCGATCCCGAGGGTTGCAAACGAGAATTTTCGTGTTGGAAACGTCTGGTGCAAGCCGGCTATAATTACACATCCCTGTCCATTATTAGAATGTCTAAATACCATCTTCGACAACCCATAATATGTGAAGTATTGAATTTCTGAGCATATTAGTGTTTGGAGTAAATAAAATGATGTAGAAAAGTGTTGATTGATACTGATAAAAATCACGATACTATTAAGCAATTAATAATTGAAATATGTTTTATGATTGTAGATTCTAAGAAAATGAGACGTAAGTAAACTATATAGACTTTAATATTTCTCGTGTTATAACTTGTGTAACTGTGATGTCTTTTTTATTTTCGCGGAGACACACGATTTCCGAACTGCATTGCGACGAGATTTGTGTTGTGGAACGTAACGTAATCTTGCACTTCCTTTATATCGCTTTGGGATTTAAAAAAAAAAGTTATATGAATCGTATGAAAAAGTAAAAAGAAATGCTTTCCCTTTTTTAAAAAATGTCAAATACATATTCCTGTCAATGTATTTCCTTATTGACATCAATAATTTAACTTTTCTGTTTTATTTTTAATCATCAGTTATTTATAATTGTCTCATTCATTAAATAATATTTGTATTTGTATTAACTTATAAAATATATACTTCTTATAGTCATAATATTATAAACAATTTAATAATTGAATTATGTTTTATGATTATAGGGACATTGAAATGTATTAGTAAGTAAACTTTATATATTTTCGAATTTCCCGTTTTGTAAGTTGTGTAACTTCGAATACTTTTTCATTTGCGCGGTGAAACACCATGTCTATTGCAGAACGAAACGTAATCTCGTTTTTTCTTTATTTCACATTTTGATCAATTTTAATAAAAAGTTTTTATTTCTTGGCTACTTATAACCCAATAATTTTGCGTGTCTATTGGTTTATAGTAATTTATTCACTGCTATATTTAATTGTCATTTTGTGGATTCCCCATGATAATTCAGCGTTTCTGAATTATAATATATTTTGGTTTTTTTTGGTGGCAGTAAATTTTTAAGGGACTTAAATTAATTTTATTTTGATTGAATTAGATTTTTTTGATTTTATCTTTGCAGAGAATTTAATGACGGATGGATTCGATATAGAAAAGGAAGATTGTTAGTATTTCCATTGGAATATATTATTATTATCATTGATTATATAATATACAGATTAGCCATTCTATACAAAATAGTGGCGACCAACCGTTGGCCGTCAGCCGCTATACAGCGCTGTAGTAGAAACGGCCGTCAACAGAGGGGTACTCTACCGCCCATCATACATGGATAGACGGGGTAGTGGTGGCGGTAAATCTTTGATTTGTTATTTATGGGTAAAACCAAATTATTTTCTACTACAATATTATTTTCTTTGTGTCGCTCAGTGGCCAGGAACCACGTTAACATTACTTCCCATCTGCCAAGCTACAATATTATATTTTGTGTTTATAATAACAAAATAATACCGGAAAAATGTATAAAAATAAAATGAAATATGATTATTGAATATATTATGGTAAATTGTTCACTTATCAGTGTGGTGTGTATCGTGTGGTTCGATGTCCATTTGTTGATTTTATGTTAATTTTATTGAAATACTCGGGAACACATGCCAATACGTAAATTGTGGGAAATCTTCGCACAAATTTAAAAATTTTAAAATGTTTAGGTTTCCAAAAGATAAGAATAGATTAGAAATATGGAAAATAAATTCAGGTATGATTAAAATTTGTATGTACTTTAGTATTTTGATATAATTCAGCGGCAGCACGTTTTACGAAGCATAGAAACACATGGACCACCCGATAAATATAAAAAAAATTATTGACATGTATTATAATATAAATTATAATGGTTATTATGTCAAGTATTTATATTTATAAAAAAATAGGAGAATAATATATTTAAAAATATAACCAATTAATATCTAAATTATCAACGACTTTAAAATTATTTTATTCATTATTAATTATTAAGTTTCTTATTAACTTTAAATATGTTTTTTTTATATTTATAAACTTTAATATTTTTAAACCATCGTGTGTGAAGCTCACCAGCTAAAGTAAAATGATTACTGAAATTTGAATTGTTATGTGGTGTATATAACAATTACGAAATATTGGATTGGTTGGGATGATAGGGAGTATGCAGGGAAGTACCACAAATGTATTTCCCCACACAAATGAATAAGATGTTTACTCGGCGATTGTCATTTTAAGAAATATATTGTTTGTACACTATAACAACGACATCTATCGACCATCCGTATAAATAAAATTTTAGTCGCCAAATATCCCTATATCATGGCTTATCTGTATATTATAAAATCAATGTTATTATTGTAATAATTATATAACTTAACTTATTGCAATAACTCCGGTAATGGATTTGTTTAAAATATTTTTTTTTTATATAATATACACATCGATTTTGAATATCAATGTATCTGGTTATTAAACAATAAAATTGCATAAAAGAGATCTTATATTTTTATTTGTTCGTTTTGAAGTCAAAGTATCTAAGGAATTTGCTAGAACTAATAGTATGTATTTTGATTCTAATATCTACATAATATATACAATTTTGAGTATAATTGAATATGTTGATTGAATAATAATGGTTTACTTACCGTAATTGAAGAACATCTAATGAATTCTGTAATAAATTTTATACCCTTTTTATTTATGGGAAAAATCTTAATATATAAGTTATTTAATTTTAATAATCATTCAATATTACATCTTAAGCCATATTACCATAAAAACGTTTATGTTTGTTATAATAAAAAATTTGATCAAAATTACTTTAGAGATTAAATTGAAAACTGGTAATATAGTATTTTTCAATATTTGTTATAAAATAAATAGTTCGTGGTAGATTTTGTTAAAAGAAATCTGTTATTTTAATTTTTCTTTAATACGAGATGTAATTAAGATATGTAATATTGTGATTACATATCTTCAGGTAATTTTTTCTCTTGTACCGTGTAATAAATTATTTTTTTTTTAATAATAAATTTATGGCCATATGTACCTTTTTATGTTGTATAATGTGTTATGTTAGTTAATGGAAAAGAATATTATAAAAGCCTTTGGGAGAGGAGTGAGTGTTTCTTATATATATAATATATTAAATAATTGCTATTGTAAACAAAACAATATATTACTAATAGGGGTTGGGAGTATAGATTGTCTATTGGTTTAACACACATTATCATAACAATTGTTAACTATTATTGTTTAACCAGTGATGTATTTAGAATTTTGTTGCCCTAGGTACACATTTATTTGTTGCCCCCCTCTCTGACCTCTTTACTGCATGTAAAAAAAATGCTTTATCACGAAATTTTCTGAAACATACACAACCCGTTCCCTTTTAAGACATATATTAATATTTGATATAAAAGTAATAATAAATAAATTATATAAATCAATATTATGTTAATGTTTATAAATGTTTATTTTTAATGTTTACAATATTTATAACTATAAAATAATAACATACAATTCATTATAGGGTATATACAGGGTGTTAATGCTTGATAATATTTATTTTCCAAACTGTGAAATAAAACATCGAATATCAAATATTTCAAAAACAAGTAGTAATATTATTCAAACAAAATTCTTAAAAATTTGCTGCCCCCAAAAACATGATGCCCGGGGCAATTTCTTCCCTAAATACGCTACTGTGTTTAACGAAAGTATATATACTTTAACAATAATAGATATAACCAAAACAAAATCATTATAATCTTGTTCTTTTAGTGTCGATTCTAGATCCAGTGAATTATTGTGTATTAACGTAGAAAGAATAAATTATTTCATTATAAATATATGTATTTATTAATGTTTAACAATTTGAAAGTCAAAGTATCCAATTGTATTTCAATTAAAATAAATGCACTGTAATTATTTTTCTTTCTAATATTATAATATATCAATCTTTATTTACCTACTATATATTGGTGTTTGTTTATTTTATTTGCCTTCCACTTTCCATTGATTTTAGAAGATTAGTTTCCAATAATTATACATACACACATGAATATCGTGTATACCATATATCGTTTTACATTTAAAAGTTGAGTGAGTATGGAATGAGGAAATAATTTTTGCTAAGATTTCATATTGATCCACTATGGCGTTATAGAATATCCGATTCTGGCCATTGCGCTCGAACACCGACATAAATTACAATTAACCATATGAAATGTATTTGTTTGATCCGTGTTTACCCGACGTTATCGTATTGGTCAATCGACCATACGATACTACGATAATCGCATCGAACCTTCTCGAACATTCGAGAAAAATCCTTCAGTACCCCCACTCGTCGCCGATAAGCCGCTTTTATCACGTTGAGACGTACAGCGTACGCCACTCGAGTGAGTCGAGTTTCGACCACTTCTCGACGTTAACCATTTTTGGACGTGAACCGTTTTCGCCGTGTCGCTAGCGCTTCTTTGTTCGATTCGCACGTGTTGCATCCATTAGCGCAGATTTGCATTTGTGGGAACTATTCTCCACGGAACTACGTTCGCGCCTTTTCATCGTTGTGCGTTTCGTATCATTCCTTTGCGAGTGCGTCGTCTGCATCCGTCGAGCGTATTTCCTGTTCGCGAGTGCGTCATTGTTCTGCCGCCGTCAACGGCACGGTATTCATCGACCGTTACATTCGTAAACGTTCGATATTCCACGTGGTACAGTGTATTCGTACGCTCGGGACCATTCGTAAACTACATTTATTCGCGTGTGTGGCCCTCATATTTCGCGTGCTGCGCCTGACTCGTTAATTTTAAGAACGTGGTGGTAACGGACTTACACATGGAACAACAGCACTCACTTCACAAGTGGGAACGCTCATATTGTTTGATTATAATATCAAAAGAAAAAGAAAATATCTGAGCGTATGTATTCACAATTTTTTTTCGAACATAATATAAACTGAGACACACATCAAGAAGTGTACATAAAATGTAATTCATCAAAAAACTTAAAATTACAAGCTATCATACATCGATGTTGGATGATCACCCTGCAGTATCCGCCATTCATTCTGCCTGTCCCACGGCGGTCGGGGCTACACCAACGCTGATGGATGCAATGTTGCTGATGAAACACAGCCCAATTGTTGTCTGCACACACAGCCACGATGGAAAAATGAGAAAGACGATGATCCTGCATCAGTCAACACTCTGGCATTAAGCAAAAAAATGTATTACTTAAAATAACATATCTTGAGTCACCAGTTCGTGGGAACGTATTTATAACTATTATGCCAATATGACCAACAAGAATGGTTTTTAAAACCAGTTTTTATTTAATAGAACAATGAATAACACATACAATATAGATACACACGATATGTAGGAGCGTATTCCATACTATAGACAGTATTAATAAATAAACACGATTTTTATCTTTTTTTTGGTACCGCACTTAAACGGTTTTTTGGACATATAAAGAGAATGTAATTATCGTGATACGTGTACTAAGCTATACAATTAAAGGAGTCCATATTGATCCGTTAATAATTATTAGTTATTAATAAATCGTAGCAACCCACGAAATATAAATAACATTACGACTCGACTTAATTAAATTCATCATTGATTACCATTAAGACGTAACGATTATTGTTGCATAATATAAATATCCAATATTGGCATTGACCATATTTATATATTGTATTATACATATATATATATATATACACCGTACCTATAAATATTGTGCTGGTGCAGTATATTTCAATTTTTTTTTTTTTTTATAATATAATTATTAGTATGCAAATATACCATACGAATCTTGGCAGGGTCACCAGCTGTGACTGTTCGCTGACTTTTACACGTCAGACGAACGTCATGTGGTCGACCACGAATTACCAACACGGGTCGCCAACCCCGTGCAGAGACAAGGGGGTCCGAGCCACGAGGATTTTCATCGTTTCCACACGAGTACGCTCGCTCTGATACACAGACCAGAATCCCACATGCGATACGGGGTTCCGGTCCATGGAAAATTATGACTAAATAAATAAATAAAAACACAAAGAATAGAAAATAGGAGAAAATAAAGAAATATAGAAATAACGATCAGTTTAGCCAAGTCATACACTATATCTAGATACATATATACATGCGTATAGTTACCCGTATTGATGCGATTGCATCAATGTGTGTCCAAACATCTTGCCCGTCGGCAGATTCGCCGCGGGGACCGGAAAAGAAAAACTACTCCATGTTTTTGTTGTAACATATTTGATAAAAGTTAGTTGAATAATAATTAATCAAATGAAATCGACGGGTTGTGAGAGACACAAACCGTATCGTGACAGCGGTTACGGTTGGACTGTCGACAATTTAAATATTAGGAATATAATTATCACACTACATGCGATACAAAAATAAACAATTGGACCGATACGGTCCTCGCACCCACCCGACAACAAGAAGCGGAGTCCACCGAGCCCGGTATGTAATATATTACGTCACAGAGTTGTGTGCGGAGTAAGAAGGTGGCCACCACTAACTCATAGGGCTGAGCAGTGAGGCACTCGTGCATAAAGCGAAGCTGAGCTTTAGCTGGGAAGCTAAAGTGGAATTTGAAAAAAAAAAACAACACAGTCGTCAAGTTGGCAGGACGGAGGGGTGTTCCAATAGGGAGCAGGTACGATTTACCCAGTCGTAAGACATGGGGACAAAATTTGCAGATGCAGCGATTGAAGGGTTAGGGTGCAAAACGACCGATTTGCGAAGTCTAGTTGCGAAGATTGGGGCGGCTTATAGAGGTGGTGAGATGTAGATCTTTTTGATGAGTTGGGAGTTCCTGACGTACCATGGAATGTGGAGAACAGATCTCAGTAATCTCATGAAGCAGCCCTGAACTGGCCTGAGACGGTTTTCACCCACCGCTGCCCATATGGGGATGGCGTAGGTACAGATACTTCTCACGATTGCTGAGAAGGCGCGAAGTTTTGTCGCGGGTAACACGTCTTTGTTGCTGAAAAAGGGCTTGAATTGATGAAGGCTCCGTAAGCCTTGTCACACGTGATCCTGTTGTGTCTGCACCAGGAGAGCTTGCGGTCGAGGGTGACGACGAGGCATTTGGCGGAATAGCTCCAATCGATAGGGTGGCTATCAATAACGATGTCTTGATGGAGCGTACGATTTCTTTTGGAGAAGAACACCGCGACCGTTTTGGTTTTGTTTATGGCAAGCCGCCATCTGTTGTACCAGTCGTTAAGGTCTTGGAGTTGGATATTCAGGAGATAGGTGCAGCGATCGATTTGAACGGTCATGCGAAAGACGTCCACGTCGTGGGCGTAAATGGATGTGATAATGCCCTCGCGTTGAGGTATGTCGTGGCAGAAAATGTTGAAAAGGGCGGGGAAGAGTGTTGCACCCTGTGGGACATCGACCAAGATGGGACGGGGGTCGGACAGAGAGTTACCTACTTTGACGCTGATGGATTTTTTTGAGAGGAAGGACCTCACCGCGCCTATCAAGTAGGGGGAAAGTTGAGGTGGGACATTTTGTATAGTAAGTCGTCATGCCACACCCTGTCGAATGCTAGTTGAACGTCGAGGAGGACCACCGTGGTGTGGCGCCTTCTGTTAAAACTGCCGGCGATATGTTCAGTGACCCTGAGAAGTTGGAGTATTGTGGAATGCTTGGGTCTGAAACCGTACTGAACGTCGGGGTGGATGTTGTTAGCATCTACGTGCTGGCTCACTCGGGTAAGCAGCACGCTTTCTACGACTTTGCTAATAGAAGATAGCCAAGCTGATGGGTCTGTAACTAGAGGGGGAGTTAAGAGGTTTGCCTTGTTTGGAAGACAGATAACGGTGGCATCCTTCCAGGCGGTGGGAAAATGTTAGAAGCGCATGACGGCGTTTGCGATATTGCCGATGGCTATGAGATGTTTCCCTGGAAGTGTTTTTAGTACGTTGTTTCTTATACCGTCTTTACCCGGGGCTTTGCGATTTTTTGGGGAGCGAATAATAGAAGAAATCTTTTTCGGAGATGTAGGGGAGAAGTTTTACAACGTTACTGGCACTTCCATATATACTCTCGGTCGTCGTGAGCCCTTCGGTTAGTCGCCGCTCTCCAAGTTTTGATTATCGAGAACCGCACCTTTTACCCTCCTAGTTTTTATCTCCCGTGCGGTTCTTCACCGTTTATTCTTTACTCCGACCACTTAGATTAGCAGGATAGTCTTTGTGTATCCTGCCGTCGTCAATGTGACTCTGCCCTGTTACAACTGCCACCGAGAAAAACGTCGAGAACTTATGCATTAGACTCGGTGAAGTTGTCAAAAACAACGCGGCGATTAAGAGGAATATCGATGACGTGAATGACGAACACGACAATGAAGCGGACGGCATGGCAAGAAACAAAAAACACAAGACGAATAATGACAACGGGTACGGGTATCTGATATCAAAATCGTATTGAAGCCGGCAAATGATCAATGGACCGTTCAAAATGGACTGTTTGCAAAAATGTTGTAAAACGCAATAGTATGGAAACAAAATGAGATATTAAACGAACACGTTTGCCTTGTTCGGTGAAGCATAGTCTAATTTTACCGAACTAAGAAGCAGGACAAAGTACAACCACGTTGTGTTCCATTTACAAAACTAAAGTATACGAGCAAAATATAAAATATGATTTTAATTCGTATTACTAAAATTCGAATATTTTCGTCGGGTGACGATTTTCGAGACAGTTTAATTAAAACAGATGATTTGTTAATTGTATAAATTATTATTGTTCTGTGTTAATGTTCATTATTCAATGTTAATAATGTTAACCGTAAGTTTGTATTCTTATATTTTGTATACAATAAGAAAAAAAATGTTTATAAAACATATTTTTGTCCGTGTGTTGAATTAATTTCATTAAAATAAAAAAATTTCTTTTTGTAAAATTTGATTTTTTTTTGTTGGGGTTAAACTTCCTTTCAAAATCACGACCAGAGACTGCCACATTCGAAAAAACTTCTTCAAAACTTCAGTTTTCCAACAGTGGTATTGTTTTTTTATTTTACTGCAGTAATTAAGGAAGAAAATTGAGTTTGAATGCAAAAAACGTGGTTTTTCTACGAAATCGAAAACTATGTTCAGAGGTTGCTACTATCTGAAAAACCTTTGTACCTCAGATATGAAATACGTTGCTTGACAGAATGCGTAATCACAAAGTTCATTAAAAGTGGACTATGCCAATAACATTAGGATTATTTATGTGGTAGAAGATTATGCGGATCGTGTCCTCAGATCAATTGAGAATGATCCTACTTTAAGTACGCGTCAAATAGGGCAACGTCTTAACGTGTCCCATTCTTCTGTTCATCGGATTTTCAAACGAAACCAGCTCCATCCATTCCATCTTAACAGGGTCCAGCATCTTCTTGATGGAGATTTTGAGATTAGGACCGACTTTTGCAGGTGGTACATAGAGCAGGCAAGGACGGCAGTTTTCAGGGACAACTTAATGTGGACTGATGAAGGGATGTTCACTCGAGGGGGTAAGTGCATTAAAGTTTAATAATTCAATGATTTTATCGTAAAAATACAAAAAATAGACACTTTTATATATTTTTTTCTCTCTTTTAGGAATTGGAAATCTTCCCAATAGTTACGTTTGGTGTGATCAAAATCCTGATGAGACGTTCGTTACTCATTACCAGCATCAACTTCCGGCTAATGTTTGGCTGGGCCTGATGGGAGGGAAGCTATAAGGACCATAAGGACCGGTTTTTCTCCCGAATCGCTTGAATACTCATTTATTTTTGGAATTTCTCAATGGCGAGTTCATAGACCTCATAGAAGATGTTCCACTAAATGTGAGAGAGCATATGTTCTTCCAAATGGACAGTTGTCCGGCTCACAACGGACGAGCAGTACCTACTTGGATGAATGCTCATTTCTCAAACAGGTATAAAGAGAGTTCAGTTTTACTAACTCAATCGTCTTTTGACAACCTACTTTATCTTGTTGCGTTTTTTATTTATCAAATAAACTATTATTTTTGTTAATACAGGTAGATAGGACGTAATGGTTCAATAAAGTGGCCAGTCCGGAGCCCAGATCTAACTCCATTAGATTTTTGCGTTTGGGGAACTCTCAAAAGCACGGTGTATGCAAAATTAGTATCTGACCATGAAGAGTTAATTAACAGAATTAGGCTTGGTTGCCAGACGTTGAATGATGATCCTGCTCAGCTTCAACGTACATTGGAGTCTATTGGACACAGGTCTAGGCTCTGTATGAGAGAAGAAGGGATACACTTCGAACAATATTTGTGAAATATTTTCGCGATTAAAAATTTGTTAAAAGTTTAATCCAGAGTATCATCTTTCGATTCAACGTAAAAAATATGTAAGAATCAATGCCTATACCTTTTCAACAGATGGTCAAATTAAGACTAGTCGTATAACATCGTAAAATACTCGATTTCGTAGAAAACCCACGTTTTTTGCATTCAAACTTAATTTTCTTCCTTAATTACTCCAGTAAAATAAAAAATGATACCACCGTTAGAAAACTGAGGTTTTGAAAAAGTTTTTCCAAAAGTGGCAGCCTCTGGTCATGATTTTGAAAGGAAGTTTAACCCCAACAAAAAATATCAAATTTTACAAAAAGCGTATTTTTTTGTGAAAAAATGCTTTTTTTGGTCATATGTCTACAAGTAAATCATATAACCTTATAGAAAATTAAACAATCTTTCCACCAGTATAATTATTTTTGATTTTGCTTCGTTAATTTAGCAATTATGGCTATTTAAAAATGATAAGCTTAGAAACACGAAAAAATCTTAAAATTGGAGACAACTCTAAAAAAAAGGAAGTTGCGAAACACTTTCCGGGGAAACTTTTTATCGCAAATTACCTGTATAATCGACCCTTTGATTTATGACAGTCGAGTCTGATACACCCTGTATAGCTTGGAAATATCACATAATGGTTTACGGTGTGTTAAATTGCGTGTTAACAGTTCTTCCCTAAGCCCTTATATTGGCCATCTAATGGTTCCGAGCGAAAGCTGTTATTATGTTCGAGTATGGAATAACATTTAAGGACCAAAATGTTAAACTTTCTTGGTACATAATGGTTATATCTTATACTTTGTTTTTTTATATGATTCGACTCGTTTTTTTTGTTGTTGTCAAACTATGTAATCATGTCTGAAATACTGCGCTCATATGACATGATAATCGAAATGATTTACTTAATCGAAACTCGTAAGATTACCGAGGAGAAATGAGAATAAAACGACCTTCGACGACGAAAAACGAACGCGACCATCTAGTCGGACGAATTTGCCAGCTTGTGATTTAAACCGCTACCGGTGTGAAGTAATTTATCGGCGTCGAGAACGACAGTGTTTCCAACACATGCCGTTGCTGAATTATTTGAGTAATTGACCAAGATGGTCAAGACACGAGATTTCAATTAAATCGACACGATGCACCCCACACCACACCACACCACGTCCGTGAAGTTAGCGGCGCAATGTTAATATTTTTCAATAAAACCTTTCCAACAAATTTGTTGGTCATTTGTTGGTCATTGTTGATATGTCCCGAAATTTGTTGGAATTTTTTTAAAAGTTTATAGGCTTTTTTTATTTTTGCGCCGCTAACTTCACGCCAGCGGCGCAACTTCAAAAAAACCCCAAAAAAACCATCCAACATTGTTGTACTCGATTTGTTGTCATTGTTGGAAAGGTCCCGAAATTTTTGGACCTTATTTTTTTTATAATTTTTTTTAAATGCGCCGCAACATCACGCCAGCGGCGCAACTTCAAAAAAACTCAAAAAAAACCATCCAACATTGTTGTACTCGATTGGGGCCTGTTGGAAATCCAATTTGTTGGACCATTTTTTTTATATAAATTTTTTAAATCGCCGCTAACTTCACACTACCGCGCAACATAAAAATAACTCTAACACGTCCTAAAACTTTCTAAAACATTACGAAAATGATCCAACATTGTTGACTCGATTTTGTAGTTGTTTGAAAGATCCCGACATTTGTTTGACCTAGATTTTTTTTGTATAATTTTTTTTAAATGCGCCGCTAACTTCACGCTACCCCAACATAAAAATACCTACACGTCCTAAAACTTTCTAAAACGTCACGAAAATGATCCAACATTTTGAATCGATTTGTTGGTCCATTTTTGGAATTCTTATTCTCCTCATTGTATTATCATTTTTATTGTACAGTTCACATGGAATTACATTTTATCTAATTTTTTACAATTATCACAAATTTTTAACAGTATTTTGAAAGAACAAAAAAAAACAGAATTTCTATGACAAATTAATGGTATTAAACTAATAAACTCTTACTTTTAGGGGTTAATAAATAATAAATAAATAATAATAATAATAATTAAATTAAATTATTTTCACATCGATTCCAACATCAAAGTGGACGTTATTGTGTTTTTGATAATATTATAATATTATCATTTTCTGTCGTACTCGAGTCTTCTTATTGATGGTATTATTAAGTTATTACTACGCAATTAACAAATACATCGATTGATATAACAAATAAACATAATGAATGTATTCACAAAATTCAAACACACCCACATACCTGAATTTCATAAGTATTTTTACACGTTTTCTATATAATTTCTATTTCGGAAATGAAAAATTGAAAAATTATTTACACGTGACGATATCTTTTCAATATTAGATATCGAACTATGAATAATGTTGTTTATTTTAGTTCTATCGACAATATCCGTCATCTGAAAATTTTCGTACACGTACAATTGCACACGTGTTATTTTACTGGAATTGGTAAAGTATAGTCAGCATATAAAGTTTTTAAAAGTGAATTTTGTTTATCAATGTTATTTTGTTCCATTTTAAAATTATAATCCTTAAATTACTTCATTCGTTTACTTTAGTTTTTTCATACATAAAACGACATATTACAAATACTAGACCGGAAAAAAACTAGATTCCTAGTTCAAGTGATTACAAATTGATTTTAATAAATAAAAAACTTTTTTTGTTTGCTAGTTTTAGCAAACCTTTAGCAAACTATTTATTTTGTTAATATTGTATTTTATATTTAAAGTCAATACTGTTGATTTTTTCACTTACACAGCAATTGGAAAATTTCGTTTTCATAACAATTTGGTTGGTTACAAAAAAAATATTATTGACAATTTTTAAAAATATTTTTAAATATTTTTTAATTGCATATTATATCTATTAAATATAATATTTGATTGACTTGCCAAAAAATTTTTAAAAACATATTATAATTAAATTTTTTAAGTAGTCAAAAAATATAACAAAATATTGGTAAATGGTTTAAAACAAAATATTTTAAAAATCTAAATTTAACAATTTAAAAACGTTATTTTTATTGTAGTATTTTTTTGTGCCGTGAAGAATCTTAAAAATTTTGATATTTTTAAGTGACCCTTTTTACTGAAAACGATATAAATGCCGAGATGCAATATATTCCACTCTTGATTTTACCGTCATCACCCCGTCTCCAAATGCGTTTCCTTTTCTTTCTATTCTTTATCCAATAATTTTAAAATATTTGAAAATGATCATTAAAAGTATCATTTGTAATTATACTACACAAACTATAAAACACAGATAATAATATAATAATCGACGATTTAGGGTCTTATTGTATTTCTTTATGTCTAATATTTTGGTGGCATATGTTATCAATTATACTGATGAGGAAAACCTAACAAAAATAAAATAAAATAAATAATTTTTTAAAACAAAACATTTATAAACATTTCTAGTTCAGTTTGCGACTTGGGTTGTTTATTTCTCTACAAATATATTGCGGATTATAAATTAATTAATTTTTTAACTCGCAAAGGTAACTTAATATAAATAATATAATAAAAAATATATATTTTTGCTAACATCAAAGTTTAACAATTAATAATAAACAAAAAAACTAAAAACAAAAATAAATAAATAAATTTTTAAAAAAATATACAAATTTAAAAACAAACTTGGAAAAAGTAAAATAACTTAATTTTTAATTATTTTAACATTTTCAATTAGCGATAAAAAAAAAATTATAAAATTACCTATACTTTCTGCTGCTCTGATACCTATATTTTATTTAAACCCAAACTAATATTAAACACTCCATCCACATTTCATTTTATTATTTTTAAACTGTGCAGTCTCCAGAAATTTAAAAATTCGATATCGGAGTCCTGGGATTTACATATCTACACTCAAAATATAATTGTAATTTAAATACTTCCATACTCTTAATAAATGTATTATATTATATACGTACTAAAAAATTAACTATACTAAAAACATAAGATTCATTCAGAAAATTTATATTTTTCAAAGAGAAAAGTAACTTATATATTAAAGTTAATTTGAAAAACCACAATTAACTTATTAAAATAAACTTCAATTTTTAACTTAAATTTTAAAATTTATTCTTACCCCACCATAATATTTAGTACAAAATATTAGTTATTAACATTAATAAATTAACAATAAAATAATTAAAAACATAAAATACAGTAAAATTAACATAATACTTGAAAAAAAATTAAAATTAAAATCAAATATAAAGTACATAAAAAATTTTGGGATTCAGATTTAATATAAAGTTTCTAAGTAGTATTAATCTTTTAAACAAACTAATAATTTATTTAATTATAATTTTTAGTGTCATTCAAAAAATTTGCAGAGTGCTATCAATATGACGCCTTCACACTTGAATTTTATAACCGAAAATTTTAAGGGGGTTGCCAAGGAAACATCCATTACAAAAATATTGGACCCCACTTAATAATTGAAACAATAATGACACTTTTGATAATAACGACATTAAAGTGTAATCTGGCTGAAATCCCATCAAAATGTACAATTGAAGATAATAGGGACATAATTTTTTTTTAATATTTGATAAGTATCCTTGATACTTATAACAAATATATACTTTATCAATGTATCCTTGATATTATATCAATATATACTTGATATTTGATAAGCAACTATTGTTTTTAATATCTATTATTCTATTCAAGTAATTTTAATTTCAACAACATTATTTTGAAATTGAATAGGGTATTATTCATAATTATATTTATAATTTTAAATTACCTAGTTTTTCCAAAACCTTTGTTCAAAATTCAGTTTATATGATTCCAAAAAATAGCAATAAAATGTCTAAATAAAAGAAAGAATTTGAATAATTTTTTTAAACTGTATGATTAGAAATTGACAAATTAGCAATCAAATATTATAACTTGATGTTGAGTAATAAAATATTATATAATTTTTTTAATTTAAATAAAAGTTTAATATATTTTTATCGGTACTAACTTTTCATTAGTCTAACCGTATACACAATTATTTCTAAACTTTTAATTAATTTAACTAAAAAGCACAATAGGGTTCTTTTAAACAAAATTTTAAATAATTAAATTACCCCTCCAAATTAAAATTTTTTAACTTTTTACACTTTCTATACTTTATTATTACGATAAATACTTTATTTTTATTCTTTATGAAAAAAATTGATACAGGTTAAAATTTAAATCCCAAATACAATAAAATTTTTTTTAATTATGATTTAAACTTAAAAAGTTACAAGTAACTTCAAATTTAATTTTTTAAATAAATTGAATTTTTATGTCTAATTTTCTAAATTTTTTCAAAAAATATGGGAAAATATCACAATAGTTTAAACTAAATTTCAACCACCCAATTTCTAAAAATATAAATTACGGGGTTTTTATGCAGTAAAATAGATACGTTTTAACCCTTATATACAAACAAAAATTTGAAAATGTATATTTAACAAATCTACCCATGTTTCATACTTATTTAAATTACAAACTATATTTTATACTACAAAATAATAATATTGTTTGTTACTTTTAAATCAACTAAAAATATCAAATTAAAATTTTTCAATATTGTAATATTAATTTACTATTACACACACCAAGGGGGGGGAGGGTCCGTATCCAAAAACACTTCGTGTGCCACTCATATTTGTGTTTAAAATTAAAAAAAAAGTATGAAATTAAAGTTTATAAAAAATTTAAAAAATTAAACGAAAAAATTTAAAATTAATAAAATATTATGTCTAGGTATTGCTTGTTGTGTACCAGCATTTATTGAACCGAAAAGGTTGAACGCTATTATGGGGGGGCATTATGTTGCCTACATCAAAAGACATAATGGACAAAGGGGAAGTTTATGACGACCTACAAAAAATCAAAAAATTATAAATACAAAATTATTTTTATGTAACTCCACATACACTCTTTTTATAAAATCTGATATAAATCTCTCCAAAAATTTAAAAGTTATAACTCATATTTTTTAATAATTTATACATTAATAATAAATGGCTTCTTAAATATCTTTTAAAGTTGTATATTGAAAATATAAATTTTTAATTTTCAATTTTTCTTAATAGCCCCAACAAATCGAGTACAACAATGTTGGATCATTTTGTGAACGTTTTAAAAAATTTTAGACGTGTAAATTTTTATGTTCGCCGGAAGTGAAGTTACGCGCCATTAAAAAAAATTATATAAAAAAAACTAGGCCAACAAATGTCGGGACCCCTTCCAACAACACCACAAACGAGTACAACAATGTTGATCATTTTCGTGACGTTTTAGAAAGTTTTAGACGTGTAAGCGTAAATTTTTTGTTTCGCCGGTAGCGTGAAGTAGCGGCGCATTTAAAAAAATTTATAAAAAAAAACTAAGGTCCAACAAATTTCGGGACCCTTCCAACAACTACCAACAAATCGAGTACAACAATGTTGGATCATTTTCGTGACGTTTTAGAAATTTTAGGACGTGAAAGTATTTTTATTTGCCCTAGCGGAAGTTACGGCGCATTTAAAAAAATTATATAAAAAAAACAAGGTCCAAAAATTTCGGACCTTTCCCAACAATGCCCAACAAATCGAGTACAACAATGTTTATGGTTTTTTTTTGAAGTTTTTTTGAAGTGCCCCGCTGCGTTAAGTTTTCCGCATTTAAAAAAATTAATAAAAAAAACTAAGGTCCAACAAATTTCGGACCTTTCCAACAATGACCAACAAATCGAGTACAACATGTTTGATTGGTTTTTTTTTGGGATTTTTTTTTAATTGCGCCGCTGGCGTGAAGTTAGCGCGCAAAATAAAAAAAGCCTATAACTTTTTAAAAAAAATTCCCCAACAAAATTTTCGGAACAAAACCCAACAATGACCAACAAATGACCAACAAATTTGTTGGAAAGGTTTTATTGAAAAATATTAACATTGCGCCGCTAACTTCACGGACGTCACCACACCGGCCGACCGTATGTATATCATTCGCGTTTCACGCGTGCGCGTCAACGAGTTGATTAACGAGATAACGCTTCGTGGGTAAGAAACAGTCGCGGGTACACTTCTACACGACTATTAACAGTCTATTTCCCATACTCCCCCCCCCCCCCTTAAAATTTGTTTTGTACCTAATTGTACCTCAATCCCATCGTTTGTACTTCTATGTTACGAGTTTCCTAAATTCATTGGGGGGTGCCGGGAAATGCTTGCACCCCCATTTGAGAATTTGAGATTAAACTTTACCAATCGTTTGTACCTCGTTGTCCCGATTGTTATTCAAGTTTTACATTTGTCCCTCATATTCATAAATATCAAATTCCCAAAGGGGGGTGCCAGAGAAAGTTTTTACCCCATCCCTGTGGGAATTTTGAGTTTATATTTTTAGAAATATATGAAAATTACAACTGATTATATAATTATCGTTGCTGAATTACTATTTTATTTTTTTAAATTTTTAATATACACAAAAAAAATGAATACAAATATTGAATGTACCTTCATGTACACTGGTTACTTCTTTAATAACTTATAAACAATTTGCAATTTTTTCTAATTCTACATTTATAAAAGTAAAAAAAATTTTATTTTTCACCACATAACAAAATAAAAATTAAAATATTCACATATATGTACAAATAAAACTACTTTTAAAGAGAATTATGTTTATTTACTTCTATATTTATTGTAATCTGTGGTAAATATTAATTAATTATTCCATTAGTTTATAGGGTTGTGAGCACCGTCTAACAGTTATTGGAGCACTGATTTACAGTATTGTGTGCCGAGTTAAAATCTCTGTCACTTGTTGTATCAACCTTCGTTGGACCGTTCGGTCGAGGAATTTGTGTATAAGGGTCCTGGTATGCGAAATTACTTTACCCGAAGAAGTGAAAGTTAATAATTTTATTGAGTCTTTATATATATATATATATACAAAGATGAATTATCTTAGTGTTAGAACTGACACTGTGTGTGTTTTACATCGGAACCACTGTCGTCCACATTCAAACACGACCGTGCACGGCAGTCAATTTATGCTTAAGTCACTACATACAGTGTAAACCAGGGGTTCATAATAATATTCACGTACATTAAAATAAAAAATATTTAAATATTATGCTTGTTTTAGTTATATTTTACAATTTTATATAAGTATAAACTGGGAAAAATTGTTTAAAAAAATTAGATATATTTTTTACTTCTGAGATAGACATGTAGAGGGATATTTTTTTGTTCCCATATTTAATACCTTAAAAAAATTTAAAACAATATTAAAAATTTTTTAAATATTTTAAATTAAATTGATTTTCATACACATAATCGTCCAAAAAGAAATATCATAAATCATACAATAAATATTTAATACATTTCTATAATCGAATTTAATAGTAAATCATTGAAGACTGAAAAGGGTAATATTTTTTGCATTACTTTTGGTAATACTTTTAAAACCGGGCTTATAAATATATAAATGATAGGAAATAATATTTTCATAATTTTTACAATAAATGATTAATTGTTTATTTATTAGCTTTTTTTTCACTAAAATAGTTTTTTAATGTTATATAATTTCATACTAGTCTATAAATGTGGGTTATTTTATTACCACAATTTATTCATAATTTATCTTTAATACTAATTGACTACGTACGTCAGATGACAAGTATTTTCGATATAATTTGTCAAAATTATTCTTTGACCACCAAAAAAAATCTGAATTTATTTTACAATCAATGTCTTGTTGCCATCAAGGATACCCATTTTTTTTAGGTTTCTTTGGGATTTCGTGAAAAGGTCGACAAATGATCACTTATAAATTAAAATGTATCATTTAATTTTTTATAACCTGGTGCTGTTAATATTACCTAAAATTAATTTCTTTTTTTTTTATTTTTGAGTTTTGAATTTGTGCACATCATTCAATACACAGATATACATTGCAATATAATTTTAAATTGGATGTGGTTTTCTTTACTCGGTATATTTATTAAAAAAAATTGTACTTTTACCATAAATTTAATAAATACAAAATATAACAAACGCATCATTCTTAAAAACTACAAAAAATTTAAATTATCAATTTTTTTAATTAAAAAATTAATATTCTTAGAGAATACGTATATTTGTATTTTTAATTTCACATCCATTTATATATATATATATATATATTTCAAAATTATTTTATTATAATTATTAAGAATTTTTATGTATAAATATTTGATAAATAAACGTTTCAATATCCACAAAACTAGCATACTTGAGTAAGTATCTAATACATGAATGTAAAATAATGTAACAATAAAAATATTTAATAAATTGATGATTGGGTAAAAAGTTTAAAACATGTGTGTAATATAAGACTAACTACCTTTGGATTAATAACTATCATAATTTTTTCATTATTTACTAAAATATTGTTAAATAGAATTTTTGAGAGACTTATATTTCTAAAGGTCAGTTATAATAGGATACAAAAACGTTTTTTTAAAACCTTACATATGTTGAACAATATTGCAATTCGTCTTATATAATTGAAGTAAAGTATAAATAAATTATTAGTTTTTGGAATACAGGCTTTAAATTTGTTATTTATCTTATATCTTTGTGTTATTGGTTTATTAATTTGTACAGTTAGCCGTTCCCGTACAATAAGTAGCAACGAGTTAAAGTATTTTAATCCAACCTCCAACCAATAAAAATTTGATAATTTTTACATTCAACCAATATTTTTTGAATTTTAAAATAAATTTATGTTATAATTTTCATAATCAATAATTTCATTACAATGGATGGAAACAAAAAGTATCGATAATTTTGGTTTACAATTTTTTTTTAAAAATTCAATTTGCATATTTTTAAATTTCTCACGTATTTAGTATCAAGATATTACTGTAAACAATTTTTAATTTTGTCGAAAATCGCACAAAAATCAATGCTAAATTGCACATTGTTATTGTGTAGGTAACGCGTAAAAAAATAATCAATACGCCGCATTCAAAGCGTACAGCATGTAATAACATCTGGTGCTTGACTATACATTGAAATGCGTATTACACGTGGAATGGTGTGAATTATTCAATTTCAAGTAAAAAAATAGTCATGATATCCTTCTCTTTTAATAAACGAGGAGCAAAAATATAATCGTAGGAACTGATTTTATGTAGATCAATAATTAATACAATGAAGAATAATAATGTCTATGAAATTGTGGTGATCGCCGACCGCTACCGAGTTTCTGACGTAGAAAAAACAATTAAAAAAACACAAATAATACTTCTTAGTCCCCTTCGAGCCACCAGTACTGGAACTAGGGGAAATGTAAAACGAGGATTGATTTTTGGAAGCTTATTATAAATGTTTAAAACATAAAAACGTTATAGGAGATCCTAATTTAACATTTTTTCCCGGGCGTCAAAAATCCAAGTTCCGCCATTGTGAGCAACTATTTCAAACGAAAATATTTGTACCTTTATTAAAAAAATATTTTAAGAATTAAAAAATAAAATTTGAATTGTTTTTTAGTCACGTGATTTAAGATGACTGAACAAAAGTAACTAACATGTTATATACAGATCTTTATAATAGAATATGTAAAATAAAATATACTACAGGACGTGTTGTTTTTGAAAATCGTAATTTGATTCAAATGTCTATACTATTAACTAACAAATATTTTCATACAAACAAGACTATATCAATATTCCGTAGCAAACAATATAACATTTGCATTATTTTTTGAAAATCGTAATTATTTACTTTGTTAGAAAACACTGTTTTATAGTTGTATTTAAAAATTAAAAAACGAAAAACGTTAGACGGCAAATAGAGTGTCTACGTATACAAAGTTTTTATGTAAGTTTAATTACCTACGTAATCTCATTTATTGTATTTATAAAATTTGATATTCGACACAACTTACGTTCCAAAAGAAGTTGAAATGTCAATTATTCTTCATCGATATGTGAATTATATTTCGTTACGGCATGATCTCATGAACTCAATAGTCGTAAAACTTTTTGTATTTTCAGATTCAACATGATTGCCATTAGAAGATATTTTGTATCTTTTATATTGATTATTGGACCGGGATTAGCTGTTCCTAATATTAGCTTGGAAGGCGAGTTGTTACGGGTCATTAGCAAATCGGGAATAACGGAATAGGAAATAATTATTAATATTTATTAGAGAAATAGATGTTTTCGAGTAGGTGAATTTATTTATCATGTTTATGTACATAATGTATTATATTTTTGGCAGATAAGAATAATTTTTATTCTTACATTTTAAATGTACATAACTACATTCGGAAATTACACGGTGCAGAATCTCTGATATTCGATCAAAACGTGAGATAATTAATTTTTTTAAAATTTTGGGTTAGAATAGTAATCGTCGTAAGTTAACTTGCCATAATTTTAAATCAATTATTACCAAATTATTAATACTTGTGTATCATTAATAACTTCTACGGGACATGTATTTAATTTTTTTTTCTGAATTGATGAAACGGGACATCCTGTATTTTATGTACGTTAAAAGCAGAAAAAACGTAATATGCTGAAATCTCGCTTATCATTTTGTCATCGACTTGACACATACAGAGATACATCCATGTTCGGTTTCATAATATTTATGTACTTTTAAATATTCGTGTCAGAAAAATAGATCTTATGAACGTCATTTACAGAATTTCGTAACCAGTAGTTATATGATGCACTCGTTACTTCTTTTTGTTTCAGCTGTTACATGAGGCACGACGTCAAGTGATACATTTTGCGAATGAAGCAAGTACTTTAGATATTCCCAGTGTTTATGGTGTGAACAAAAGTTGGTTGGAGTTCAATGATGACCATATGCTAATCTTTTCTTTAGCTGTTAGAATAGTTGCAGGTTGGTACTCTACGTCGGCAAATTACAATTTCTATGAAGAACCATCATCTACCAATGCAGGTATATATTAATCTGAACACATGATGTTCAAAATAATATTTTTGAAGTTATTAGTTTTTTGTCATATCAAATGTAGAAACAAGCATCAACTATTGTCAATCGAGCGGCGTAAATATTTTCCCTACAATAAACATGAAGTTTAATTTTTTGTCAATGTGTATCGGATTAATTTTAAGTTTATTACTACAAACTGTTATTATATCTGTTAATTTCAATATAGAAAAATGATGATATAAATGTAAAGACGATTTGATCATACATTTACATATCATGTTTACTCCACATTTCCCATTTATGTGTTTTAAACGAATTTGTATATTATCTCTTGACATATAACTCTTGTTATTATCGTATAGATATTGCGAGTTAACTTAAAAATAATTTTTACTTAAGTTAGATTACTGTAAGAATATCAAAACTTTTTAATTATCTTTTAATAGGTTTTTCAATCCATTTATGGTACACATTTCATTACATGTGAACTCTATAATTTCATTTTACGGAGAAAATTATTTTTATAATAAAAAGTGGTTTTTAATTTCAATTAAATTATAATGAATATAATGTTGTTATATAATAATTTATTTATTGCAGATGAATTTACACAAGTCGTCTGGAACAATACAACATCAATGGCTGTTGATATAGAGATTAAGGAAAATAAACTTTATGTTGTTATTGTTTATTCTCCGGCCGGCAATGAAAGAAATAATTATGTAACAAATGTTGGAAGACTTAAAGAATTGAAGGATATAGATTTCAATGAGTCAGATTTACAAATAATAAGATTATTAGTTTTTTAGAAGTTAATAATATAGGATTTGAATGTAATCAACATTTTTAATATTTAAATTTAAATAAATATACATACTTTACTTTCAATTATAACTGATAAATTAATAAATATTAGTAAAATATTAGTAAAATATTATGTCTCGCGTTACACTTTGATTTCTTAACTACAATAATTATTTTTGTCCAAAACGGGTATATCGAGAATTTTTGTTGCCATTTTACATAGGGTAGTTTTGGATTTGGTTTCAGGCAACTACCGGTATTACCGCGAAACGCGTCAAATAAGGTACTAATTTGACACAATTTCATTACCGTAATGAAACAGCGTTCACAGGCAAAACACAAAATATTAAAAAATTAATAATCTTCGTTTTATTTATGTCATATATTAAATTCTACACTATAATTTGTTATGCAAAAAGGTACAAAACAATTTGTATTAGTTAAAATGTAAAATTTAACGTGAAATAACGCTTAAATATGCTTTACCTTAAAAAAAGCCATGGTCCTGTGGAGTATCCAGAAATCCGTATAGTTATCCTACAAAAACAATAGATCATAAAGTAAGTTCTTTATCTAATGAATATAAAACAGTTACAGCTAAAACACTTTGTTGTTTGAATAGAAAATAACCGTAAATATAATTCTTCACGAACACAATATGTCGGCACGTCGATTGATTTCATTATAAATAGATGGTAGATCACTCTGAAATGAAATGAAATCGCCTTATATAACCGTTAACGTATTGTGATGTTTATAGTAGCACGTATAATTTTTATCTCAAATTTAGTCACAGTTTTTGACAACGTTAAGAAATTATTGAACTTAGCCTGAAAACAAACGGGATCTGTAGAATATGTTACGATGATAATTACGATTCGAACAAATATGTTATTCAATCATCAAAGAAATGATAAACATACTTAATTAAAAAATCCTATTCATTATATTAATAATATATATATATATATATATATATATATTTATACGTTGGGTTACAGTTAATAATCAGTGCGCTTACAATTTAATATAATATAAAAAAAAAATTTGATAACACAAATTTAAATATATTTTATTTACCTCAAAAATTTTACATGTCGTGTTACGGAGTGTTTCGTTAGTTATATTCGTGACGCGCTGTATAAAGAATCAATTATTATCAATGAAATAAAATTTTACATTTTTCTTAAAATGTATTTTTATTTAGTTATAAAAAAAAAAAAAAAATTTTTTACCAAACATATTTAGTCTGACTGTCGATTTCGTTGTGAATATTTGACAAATGATCCTAATACAAAATAGGTATATTAGATAGGAACAGCAATAAATAATGTAATTTATAAAATATTATTGCTGTATTGTTGTATTTATATTTATGTAAGTTTTTAAATGCGATATTTATCGATTAGCTCAAACGTGAAATAATTTAATTATTTTTTTTATCAATTGATTTAACAGAGATGGTTATTATTGAGAATTATTATGGAGAATTATTCAATCCTTATCAGTTCAATAATTAAATGTGATATTCGCTAATTATAATTTGTAAGTGCTCAACACATATAAATGCTTATTGATACGTATAAATGGGGACAGTTATTAATAATTAGCTAATATGCTTATGATTGATGTACAATTTCTACAAAAACAACTTGACTTACCGAAAAAATACCTCGTAGAATACGATAACAAATATGGCCGTATATGATATTCGTTGAAATCGGCAAAATATCAACGAGTTGAAATTTGGTGTCCTGTGTTGGAATTTCGTTTATTTCATTTAGTTATTCAAAGTCTACGTGAAAATTATTTAAAATTTACATTAAATTGTTTATATTCCACTGTTTATATTTTATGTTATATCACCCCCATGTAGTCTTTTTAATTATTCGTTTTATAACATTAGTTGGTTGCCTAATTTTATTTTATTATAAAATGTGGTAATTTATTAGTTTAGTTCTGTATTTTCAATGTTTTTTTATTATGTTTTCATATTTTAATAAATGTGGAAACATAGAATTTCCATTAATATAAAATAAAATTTGAAATAAAAATGATTAACACAAAAAGTTTATGTATCAAATCTAATTAATCTAATATTTAAATTACCTTAAAGTCGAATACATTCAAATTAGTGATTTCGTCATTTTTGAATATGAATTCCTGGAAAAAAATATGAATAAATTGTTCAACGCATTCTTTAATAATATATAATAAAGCTAAAAATAATAATAGCTTTTCCAATTTCGTGGCCACAGAACGATACGATATTGTAATAATATTATATTTTTAAAGCTATTCGAGATTTTTTTAGTAAATGTCAATATATTTTGTATAGAGAATTATTAAAATAATATAAACATCAAGGTATTATTCTCGATCAAGTTAAAAACAATCGAATTTTAACGTGTTTCCAAAATATTTAATTTGTCGTGACTGAATAGTTTCTGTGAATCGTGTAAAATGAAATCCGTAAAGCGGTAAAATATATTGAATTTTATTATATATTATATTACATTTATAAACGGACATTGTGTACCGGAGTGGACTTTTTGAAAACACTATTTAATTTTATAGATCTGAGTCGACTATACATATGTTTTAATATTCAAACAAACATCTCGTGACCACATGCGTTATTATTCTCTGTTCCTTCAAAATTATCAAACCTACAAAAATGAAATTTATGATTAAATAGTATGTTCTTTATAATAGCTTGTATATAGTTCTTGTACCAAAACTTTATCAGAGTCAGTCCATAAATTGGTGAATTAAAACACAATAAACAAAAAAAAAACGACGACTTACCAATACATGCCAGGAGTGCTATAGCAACTTTCTTATTCGAACATAACTGGTACAAAAGGATACAATCATGTTTTGAGAAAATTTGTCTTTTGTGTGGTAGCAGCTGATCAGTATATGACTTTCTACGAGTACGATCAGTTCCCATTTTATGTTTGTTAAATGAGTTTAAATTGTCGACTTTTAATATTCCATTCGCTATAATTCAATTACTTTTGTCTTTTTAAGAAATGTCATTAAAAAAAATAATTATTTGATTCTGATTTGAAATGAGATGTGTCATAAAATATTTTTAATGTATAATTATAAATTATGTATCAATATTTTGTCATAAGAAAAAACAACATAATATTTCACGGTCTAAATAGTTGTAAATAATTTAAATTATTTCATACTCGTTATAGTATTTTGAAAAATATGCATTTTCAAACATAATAACAATAAATAATTCTGTACTGTACTATGATAATTAGGTAATTTAAAAATTTGAATTATATTTAAGTTAAAATCTGTAGAATTAAACTAGTAGTCTAGTAAATATTAAGTGCGAGAAAAAATTATTACTGAAATACTGCAAAAACCCGGTAAAATTGTCAAAATTTGGATAATGATTTTTTTTATATGTTTAGAAAATAATAATTCAAATTTAATCGGGTCATATTATATTTTAATAGTAATACAGATACAACAAAGACTTTGCAATATTTAAAAATCAATTTTGCCCTATAATTCTAACACGTCATTTGATTGTTCATATGTACACATCATCTTCAACATATTTTAAGATGCGAAGTATTTACAGTTTTAATTATGTAAAATTGGATTAGTTTTGCGTAATGGTGAATTTTATGCTATAACTAAAGTAATTCATCAGGCATACGATTTTTGTTTTAAAGACACATAGGTAAAAAAAAAATTAAAAATATAATTTTATAGTTTCGCTTTACCCCGTGGTGTATTCATAAAATCTATGATCCTAAAAGCCCTAGACTGAATATGCCACTGAATTAAGTTAATTCGATTTTTTGTAACTGAATGTATTTTAATTATTTTTATATCCACATATATATTCATATAAATGAAGTATTACATTATGAATTATATTAAAAAGAAAAATGTGTGTGTGTAAATACTAACCATATCAATTATAATAATGGTTATAACTTACAATAGTGTAGATCAATAAATGTAATTACGGTAATAGAGTATGTATATATTAAAAAAATATATTTTATAAGTCACGATTATTTAACTGCCTCGGCTTTCAGTAGCTCTGCTTCCAACGATTCCACTTCACTTAAATGCATAAAACAATTTTAACATTAGTTAAATATCTTATAATAAACATTTTTTTAATTTAAACTTACTCAATTTTATAATGACCATAAGCTAATGTATGAATTTGATCTTCCAAAACCAATCGCTTGTCATCTGTACGATTCAGAGCTAATTTCGTTAGTGATACAGTCTTTATACTGTGATGAAAGGATCTAAATAAAGTCATATCCCTGTACGCTGAGTAGATTAAGTTAGACTCATTTATCCCGAGACCTTGGAAAAGACAGCGTTTATGATCTTCCAGTGTTAGTTTATTTTTCCCTTTTTCTCTAGATACCCCTTTCGCTTTAATAATTTCTTCACCACTCAGATTAAATCCATACGATTTAGCTCGCAAAGCAACTTGCTACCATATAGATTTACCACCGGTCTCATCCGTAAAAGTTCCAGGCACCTTTTTTCTCTCTGTTCGAAAACAAGGATGAGTATACGGGAAATTAGATGTGTCTAGTTGTTCAAGTAAACCTGGTTTTCTTAGAATATCATCGTAAAAATCTTTTGTTTGAATTGAATACATCAATGAATCTAAAAAAAGAAAAAAAATTATGTATATATATATTAATATACTGTATTTACATGTATATTTACCAGTATCCATGTATAAGAGTTGAATTTTATCATTATAATACTTCTTCATCACATTGTAGTGAAAATTATACATTAGTGTTTTTGATATATCTAAAATCGATAAACCCACATATATTGGTTTGTTAAAAGTATGCAGATCTACATTTAAATGAACGGCGCAGAGGTTTTCGTTATAGATCGTTGTAGATTTGAAATTAGGTTTGTTGATTAATTTTATAAACCTTTTCTGATCTGAAACAAGCTCCATTTTCATTCTCTTTCGAACATACTCCATAGTTTTACCTAAAATACAGTATATTTTAGTAATTTGTAACCTTAAAATAAATAAATAAAAGTAATACCAAAAACACTATTAATCATCAGTTTAAAGAAATTTTTTTGAAAATCATTCGTAGCCATTTTTCGCATTTTTGTATTTAATTCTATATAACTGGCTAACCAAGGCGATTGATTAAACTTTAATATTTTGTGTACCTTTAATAACAATAATATTAACAGTTATAAAGAATATTATATATAATTTTATTTTTACTTTATTCAATATTAAACCAGCGTTCAAAGCTTGTATTAACGTCGTGTGGTGAACTATATAATTTGTTTTTGATTGAAGTGTAGTTAAAAGCTTTGGAATTTTAGAACCGGGTGGAATACTTCTTTCCGGTAAATACGGTAAATCGTTGTGTAAATCATGAAGATTTAATGGGTATAACACATCAACTTCTAGAAACATTCCATTCGGGGATTTATTAGAGAAAGTGCTCAACATATTTGTTATATTTTGCACACTTAGATCACCACTATACCATTGGAAACTGTTCTCCGGTAAAAATTTACTCATTGCCCATCCATAATTGAAAAAATACATTTATTATATTAAAATCATATAAGTGCATGAATGAATATAATTTATTTTAACTCTTACAGATTTGTTGCGTCTAAATAAACAATCCATGTGTTCGGTTTGTTTTCATCATATTCAGGAGTAGTAAAATTGTTTGCTTTTGAATAACGCTGAACAGCTTGTGTTATACCTCCTCTAATGCCTCCCTCACAAAACAGGATCATATCATAATCGTGTAATAGCTCCAGTTTGACATCAGTATGCTTTAGCATACAGTCGAATGACATCCCCGGAGCAGTAAAATAGAAACCTGGGTCTAATCCATACGTCTCTATACATATATCACGAAAGTTTTCAAATACATCACTTAATAATAGCACATCCACCTTCAAATACCACTCCGAATACTCTCCCAAAGTTTTAATGTGAAAATGATTCCAAACAATATTTGCATGGTCAAAGTCATCTTTTGAAATTGTGGTACCTGTTAAAGTACAATAAAATTTTTCTATAGGAGGTAATTGATTTTCTTTTAATTTAGACCATTTATCTATATATTCATAAAGAAATACTCCTTTCCTTGTTACCAAATCTAATTCTTGAAATTTAAAATGTTTTAATGTTTCTCTAAACTTCATCTTATCTGCACTGGATAGATCCATGGCTAGTGAGGATAAACTTGATGGCATAAATCGAAGGGTATCCACAAAACGGATTGAGAATTTATTTGAAATATATTTTGAGAAGGAAATAAATTTTTCCTCTGAACTTGGGATAACTTGTATCGATCTCACGTTATATCCGAGCTGTGTAGTAATAAAATGTCCATCATAATTACTCAAATTATGAAAATAACATGGAACGAAATTTGGAGTTTTCATTTTTAAATTGCATTGATTACATATAGTGTTTCTATAAAATCCTGTTAAATGATTATGATCTCGAACAGCTTCATTATTATTGGAAAATTTATTTTTACATAGAGGACAGTTACCATTTTTTATAATATTATTATGTTTTACATAATCATCGTCGGTCATTTTGATAGGTATATTAGTTTTTAATAGCTTTTCGATATTTTTCCCTACGTTAACAATTGCATTCATAAAATGAGCGGCTACTCCCACTTTATTAGAATTTTTATTTTGTTCTTCAATATATTCTTCTTCTCCTCTGTATAAAACTGGCGTGGATGGAATATTATATTTATTTAATAATTCTAGCGATATTTCTTCACTGGCTTTTACATAAAAACAATAGCTCATAGGTATATGTTCCTGTAGTATTCTAGTTTTTATATTATTATCCTCTATTATGGGTATATGTTTTTTTAGTATGCATTCAAAATCTGCATAAATAATAATGGAATGTTTTTGAGTTTTCTCCCAGTTCTCAAACTTCATAATTGAATTTTTTCCGGCATACATATTGCAGCTGGTTTATTTTGTTTACAATTTTTTTTATGATTTTCTAAACGAACATACCCACTAATAATTCCAGTTAAATATTTTTTCTTATACGATTTTAGACATCTCTTGCAAAATAATAAAGAACTCCTATATCCAGTCATTTGCAGTGTAATAAGTCTGGAAAAATCAGATATCAAGCAATAATGTTGTTTTTCAAAATTACTATCATTGAATAATAATAAATCAAAATGTTCCGGTTTTTCTTCATCACAAATTTTATATGGTGTAATAATAAGTTGATTCAGTGTATTGTTTCTTTTCTTATTAATTTTCATGTTGTTTTTAAACGTTTTTTCACCTTTCTTGAATCCAAAAACATTTATGGAAACTCCTGGATTGTTTTTTTCAAATATATGAACATCTTTAAGCGGTACAGGAAAAGAGAGACCAGAGAAGTCAAACATATTTTCAATTTCCTTATAATGAGCGGATAATCTGTATGGTGTATTTGATTTAACGAATTTAGATAAAATACTATACATAAAGCATTTGTTATCATTATTTTGTACATTAATTACGGCTCTACGATTTTCTATATTATCAGGTAATTTTATATAGGAGGAACCTCCAATAGGTTTGAATTTATTTACATTTAATAAAATCCCGTCAATTGACAATAATGTATAGCCGCTCCCTTTCCCCGTATATTCCTCCTCTTCCGATAAAAGTTTTTGAAATTGTTCCTTTAGTATTAAATGAATATCACTTTCTTGATAGAGTTCCTGTGCATTTGTTTTAAATGCTCGGTTTTCCTCAATGTTATTATTAGGAATACCGTAAGTGGCCTCTAGCTTTAATCCGAATTTTATAGGACCTTCGGAGACTAATTTTGATAGTAAATTTAATATATCGGTCTCTGAATTTTTTAAAAATATATTATAGTCGATAATTTCATAATTTGTATTTTTTTTAAAATAATTTTTGCAATAACCTCCGAAAGCCGATTGTACCAGTGAAAACTGAGATGTATTTACCGTTTCCATACGTGATCGCTTGGTTCCTAAAGTCGATGGTTTACTGTTTCTCGAAATATTTGAAGTATTTTTTAATTTGTAGAGCAGCTCATCGTCAGAATCAAAATCATAAGCCCAATTGGTTCCTCTTTTATCTCGTTTATTTTTTATATGATTATCCATAGAATTTGGGAGTATATACATATCTATACATAAAAAATTTTTATATGCTGAAGAATAACAAAACATTTTTTTATTTACATACTTTGTTTCGATGACCCGGCCGCTATGTTAGGGACAAAAATTGATGGAGCAATTTTAATTACACCATTAACACCTAATAATAATATAATTATTATTATTATCATTATTATTATTATTATACAACAATAATAATAAAGTATATTAACCTTCATTTTTCTCAAACTGATCCATTATTCTCATACATAACTTGTCGTCTGATTTTTTCAATAGTCTTCCGTCATTTTTACGAACTGCTAGGTTATACTCATGTGTTCCGCGAATAAATTCTACAAAAAAAATTTTTTTATTTGTACTAATTAATAAAATATAAATGATTACTTACTATGAACAATTTCAACGTGACGAATAACATCATGTATTCTCGTGAAAATTGAAGTACAAACACCACATGAATACTGTTTTTTTCCATGTACGGTTAATGCATGGCGTGCCATGTTATCCTTACGCGTAAAAGACTTAACACAATCATTACAATTGAACATTTTTATTTTTAAAACTCACATACACCACACAAGAGCGATTACAAAAAACAAAATTCACAAGTGTTTACTGAATACGGAAAGAGTGTGCAGTATAATAACTGAAATACATATAACGAACGAGCGGTAAATAAATCGTTGATGGGGTCCATCATAATATACAGCATTAAGCAGAATAAAAAAAAAAAAAATCATTGTCAGCTATAAGTTAAACATTTTAAAACTTAAAAAAAAAAAATACACATTCGTTTTATATTACTAAAGATTTAAAATTATCATAACGGTAATCAAACAAATATTAACAGATATAAAGCTAACGTAAATGGTTATGTAAAAAAAAAACAATACGTTTAAATGCGAAATGAAATGTAAAATTTAAACATTAAATAAAAAAAACATAGTCAGCTATAATTGAAATAAGTAAAAAGTAAAAAAAAAAAAATTCATCGTCAGCAATAAGTTAAAAATTTTAAAACTTGAAAAAAATATATAATATAATATAGGTATAGTGATAGGCGTGGGGCGGAAGAGGGGGGGGTGCAATGTGTGAGTGCGGGGGTTGGGGGGTTATCACAAATGCGGAGGGAAGTGCGGAGAAAAATGCGGAGGAAATCACATAAAAAGTAAAAAAAAAGGGTGAGGGGGTGAGGGGAGGGGTTGTGCAATGTGTGAGTGCGGGGGTTGGGGGGTCATCACAAAAGCGGAGGGAAGTGCGGAGAGAAATGCGGAGGAAATCACATAAAAAGTAAAAAAAAAGGGTGAGGAGGTGAGGGGAGGGGTTGTGCAATGTGTGAGTGCGGGGGTTGGGGGGTCATCACAAATGCGGAGGGAAGTGCGGAGAGAAATGCGGAGGAATTTCAATGCGGAGGGAAATGCGGAGGAATTACAAATGCGGAGGGAAATGCGGAGGAATTTACGAATGCGGAGGAAAATGCGGAGGAATTTCAATGCGGAGGCTTTTGTATACTCCTTTTTATACTACTTACATCACTGGTTATTACTCATTACTTTATTTTCCACGCTCGAATTATTGGTAAACGTGACGGACGGCAGTGATGAACTTTACGAGTATCGACACCGTTTATAAAAATGTATTGAGGACGCAACTGTTTATTAAACTTTCAGAGTACCCCTACTATTTTTTCCCAATTAAACCATTGGATACACTATAAAATCGTTAAATTTTTTTGCAGCACAAATTGACGATAAACAACGTTGTTTAAACATTGGAAATTCTATTTTATTAGTGATTATTATGTGCAGATGTATAGCATGAATACAATATAATTTTTTTTTATAACTTGTAATAGCATATTATCATTTGATTGTTTTTTACATATATAACACGTTAGAGAAATTGTATAGGGAAATTATTTTAATCGAAAAAAAAAGAATACGGTTAGAAATCAGTTTATATCGGGGTTTGTGGGATACCCACGGTTTTGTGGTATAGAATATTTCATTTGGAACGCTATTTGTAGATTTCCAATCGAGTGTCCATAACTTTATGTTTTCCAACTCGAGCACTGTCCACAATCTAAGTGTTATATGATTCGACGCGCATGGATGTGGTTTTATACGCGTGTCTGCATATCGGTATCGGACCGTTCAAACGCGAGAAACAATGAAAAGAAAGATAATAAGTCGACCCGAAATATACAGTGATCGGTCATTGCAGCTGTTATTATTATTATTATTATTTTTAAATTTAACACCTTCAAAACATAAAAGTGCAAAAGAGGACTATATTACATATATAAATATAAATGTTGCGCCCCTTAAGAGGGTTTTAGACACTTTTACAAAATTTCCACAATTTTTACAATTATTATTGACACGTATGATCTTTTTCACCGACCTATTATCGACTGACGTTCTATATATTTATTTAAGCTTAATACGTGTTGGTTAAATAATTTGACCTTGTTACTGGAAAATGTAATATTATAGATTATACTAGACATATAATAGACATTCTGAGAAAGTAACACCTCGTTTTGTTGTTCAGAAAAAACAATTTGTGGCCATAAACTTAAACGTAATCAAAACATAAATATATGGTAATTGACCATAGGTTATGGATAGTAATTTAACAAGTAATTTATCGAATTTTTTAGTTGTTCAAACATATTTCTAATAGTTAAAAAAAAGATACGGTTAAAAATTTAAAAAAAGTATAAATAATAATTTATTCTGACGCATAAAACTAAAACAAACTAAACAAAATTTTTTCATGTGATAATGTATCATCACGTTTAAATATAAAGTAATTATCGGTACATATACATCATTGGTCATAAGTCTAAGAAACAATTTTCAAGTATAAATATGGTTTTATTAAGACACACCAATGAAATATTACAACGTTCTAGGTATGAAAGTTTATAAATCATCAACCCATAAAATAATGCGAGTTACTCTAAAAATGATTTAACACACGAAAAAAAAAACAACGCCCATTAAGTAAAACCATTCGATTTTGTTTATAAATTCAAACAATTTCATCTATAATATGGAATTATATATGTATGCCTGCGTACGGGTATCCCGACGAAATGTATTTTGGTGGTTAGATGGCAGGTAACGGTCGGAAGACTGTCGGTGTTGGACCGTCCGGTAGTTCGGTGATGTGGCAGACATACAGTCTTCGGTCTTGGGATACACGATGGTTGTCCTCTAACACGGAATCGGCGTCCCGGAGTAGTCACATGGGAGAACGGTCTTCGTGGCCCGTCTCGCTCATTACGTCCGGTGGGCATGCGATAATTGCGTGGCGACGGCGAGCACCGGACAGGTCGCGTGGTTCCTCTGTTGGTCTTGCACGAACAGACCTTTGGAAGAGAACAACGTTGCGAGGACTGTTGTTTGGTGCCGACGGTGGACCTTACGTGGAGGACGTTTGTTGCGGCCGCCTGGTAGGTTGACGACTTGGCGGTATAGAGTATTCGGTCTTAGGATACCGGATGGTTGTCCTCTTGTATGGAATCGGCGTCCCGGAGCAGTTGGACGGCTGATAGTCACCGTTGTGGGTCGTCTCGCTCTTTACGTTCGGGGGGGGGGGGGGCATGTGACAATTGCGTGGCGACGACAAGCATCGGACAGGCAGGCCCCTTGATTCCTTTGTAGGCTGGGTATGAGCAACGCGGGGCTCGTCCATGATTCGCACCTTCATGTCCTTTTTGGACGGAAATCCATTCTCGATCGGCGGCGGTGTTATTGACGCTCGGTGGTGGTTTGAGTGATATTTTTACAAAGTATTATTTCATCGCGTTCGATTTTTTTCAATTTTTATACCTTTAGGAGTCCATACAGCAAACTGGCAATATTGTTTTTGACATATATTAAGCTGACCTTGAACTTGATAATACCAATTGTGTTTTGTATTTATATCACCTATTTCTCTAGATTTTTTTAATGTCCAAAACGTGATTTTTTTGTTGTTAAATGCCTTCTTCTGGTGTTAAATTTGCGGCTGCAGCTGGACATTTTACTTCTATTACACCATTACTACCAATTAGGCCATCTGGTGTAGCTCCCAAGTATGGGTGTTCTTTGTCCACGAAAATACCACATTTTTTAATTTTAATTTTTAATTTTTTTTGTAATTCGGTAACTGTAGTTTCTTCATTTGATTTCCCATATTCCATTGCTGCTGTGGTAACTCCACCAAATAAATTATTTTTTACAAAATTTTGACATCCAGTGTTTTGTCTCATTTTAATAATTGTTCCAAAATTAGAGGTTGTTAACATTTTTCTTCGTCTTTCAATCCATTTATTTGATAGACTTTGGTCCACTATTTCACGTTCTAAAATTATCCTCTGCTTTTCATTAAGAATTAAAGAAGAAAGGATTTTTTTTTTCTGACATATCTGGTTTCTCGGAATGTTCATCATACCAAGGATCTGGTCGTTCAACTGTTGTTCTTGATGGAAACAGTTGTCTACGGATCGTAACTTTTCTTCTTTTAGCAGTCATCTGTGCTGCCGAAACAATTTTTGCTTCTTTTTTTTACAGAACACTCCTGCTTTTATTATGAATATATTTATGATATATATATAAACTGGCTTTTTTGCGTTATATGTTACTGTTGCAACATTACAACGTCCGGTATATGATCGTCATAGAGAGTAGTTTATTCTTTTACTTAAGAACAGAAGTAAATATAAATACCTATACAATAAAATAAATAAATAATTTAAATTAATTTTTATGAAAAAAGAAAACATGTCAGGGGTGAACGTAGGGGGTTTTAGGGGTTCAAACCCTCCTCCGCCGAAATTTAGGATGATATATAAAATAAAACATTTTGAATTGTAGTCTATTAATAATTAATACAATTTTGAAATTTGTATTAATATTATTTAATTATTTTTTTCTAAACAACTCTCCACCCTCCAACAACTATTTTTCTGTTTGCCCCCGAAACATATCAATACCTATATGGTTACTTAATAAATAATTTTATTTATCAATATATCGAAGATAATTTTAGCTTATTTGTATTTCGTTTATATTTTTGTGTATAACTCACCAGAAATACATTTTGCTACAACTGCATTATAGCTTTAGATTATATTACTGTCTAAGTCTTGAATAAAAGATTTTGTATGTACCAACAATCTTCTGATAATGGCAAGTATTTCCCCAAATATACCATTTGTCTTCATTCTTGGAACCTTGTTCTCTTCATTATCTTTTGGTCCTTGACAATAATATGAATCGCAATTACCATGACTTCCAAAAACGTGATAAGCAGCATTTCAATATCTATTCTAAGACCAGCAATATCATTGGATATTTTTCTAAATTTTACAGCTTTAGCTATAGCGTTCCTGAGCCTAAATATATTTCCACTAAGATATTTCCGATGCTCTCCAAAGTATCTTCTATTTTTAGTTATATCTCTAAGTTTATTACAACAATTTCTGTATAGATGGTTTTTACACTTTACTTTTTGAACAGTAAGGTTTTTATAGGGTCTCTGTTCTAAAAGTTTTATATAGACATTACTATCCCCATCTCCTATACATTTTGCATAACGAACTCCATACATATGTTCGTTTAATTTAAACCCTTATACAATTATAGACGTTTCCATGGCCGAAGAACTTTTAGATTCGTCCCATTTTTTAAAACAAACGTGTATTGTTGATATTTTGTTGGAACTTGATGCTCTAGTACACACAAGATAGTATTTATTGCAAACGCCTATGAACAATACTTCCTTTGTCCGCTGACCAATAAAAGCGGCCTAAATAATAATTTATATATATATATATATATTAAAGCCAGCATTTTAAAATCATATTATAATTTACTTACTGTTCCAGAAGAGGAGTTGTACATAGTTCTGTAAGATTTCTTCCTTCATCTACCATCACATATAACTGTTAACAAGGGAATACCATCTTTATCAATATTAACATTCTCGATAGCTAAATTCTTTTCTTCCATCGCTGCATTGTGCATTATTTTAGCTGCTATCTTTTCAAAATTATTTGAAATTTTACTTTCGTAAAGTTTATATGGTTTACAATTCATAATCGGAATGTCCATGGCAGAAAATATTTGGGAAAGATGATTGTTTACGCCGATGAGCTCTTGATGAACAGTTGGCCCGACTACTGGCATACACCGTACGGTTATGTTTAGAAAGAAAAATTGAAGAGGTGAGTGCAACAACCAAACATCTCCAGTTGATACAACTTCTCAGGAGGGACTTAAAACTATTTTATTAATTATTGGATGATTTAAAACATAAAACAAATATATTTTCAGATAGAACTAAGAGCCCTTTTTTAGATCCCCTAACCAAATTGCCTAAATTATTCCGCGAATAATAGTAATAAAATAAAAAAACTTGGAGATTTCTGGTTGTTGCACTAAAATTTAAAATACTTACATAACTTAGACGTTTTGATTTAATGTAAAAAATGTAGTAAAAACTGAGAAATTTTGATAAAATATCTTAAACAATGTTCATACAAATAATAATAAATTTGTACTAAAAAATAAAAATCAATGTTTTTATTATTTTATTATAAACAATTTTATTTTAAAGTATTTTTGTAGGTTAATATAACAAAAAAACTTAATACTTATTAGTTAAAATTTAAAATCACAATATTACTACCTATCAAATAGTCAGTCTTCTTCATTATATTCATGAAGTGGACGATCTTGGGAAGATTTAAGTTTAGTGTAGTATTATAGATATAAAAAGGAGTCATATTTTATTAAAAATACTTATTTTTAGGTAATATAACATGTCCTCAATATTACGAATAACGCCGTTTTACAATCCAGTATTTGTCGCTGTCCTATCACAACCAATTGCAACAAGCTTATCAAAGTCAAAAGTTTTACTTTCTAAATAGTACAAAATGCTTTTAGCTATTTCGCTTCCGGTTCTACTTTTTGGCGACAAATGACCCATGTACTGTCCACCAGGTTCTTGAACCAAACTGATATGTTCTTCTTTCTTTAATTTTCGAAACATTTTGTTTTCATCTTTTTCTTGATAAAATGTGTTGTCTTTTCGCCCATCAAAATATACTCCCAATATATTTATATTTGCAATTTTTGTTTGTAGTTTGTCACGAATTTTTTCTCTTCTGACCTTTCTACCTTGTCTAGCACTAGTGAATGATCTTCATTTACCATGCCAAGATCATGTAAAACACAAAATGCAATAGCAGCTGTGGCTCTGTCTGATAATCCATATCTATAACTAATTAAGGCAGTAGCAGAAAGTTTAATGCGCATTTGAGATATTGACGGTAAATTGGTACAATTTGTTTCATTGCTATAGATTCGGGTTTCTCAAACAATATTTATTGGAATATAACTGGCGTTCACATATAGTATAACAATCTCATTCTTCTCTTTTATTTGTTTCCTTTGATCTCTTTGCATTATCCTTCTAGTTTCGGTCACATCCAAACTATCTATACATTTAAACCGACTAGTTCGCTGGTCGTACATGAACTCTCTCTCAATTTTAGGGATCTTTCTTTATTTTTCACAGGCACATTCCATAATTACCTTACAATCAAAAGAGATAGGTTTTTCCACATATGCATGTAAACTTCATAACACACTTGCAAAATGCTACATCAAAAATTCTATTTTTTGCTTATTGAGTTTTTGACTATTTTCTTCAAACTTTAAGCCCAATGCGAGAACTGAAGATATAAACATAGAATTTTTAAATTATGTTATCCTTATTTATGATACCAAACTGCAACTTTTCCACGCTATTGTATGGCCAAAATAAAAAAATCGTTTTTTTCGACCCACCCTAATGTACAGTTATGCTAACATAATACCTAATAATATGTGTTACCTAATCAAAACTATAACCTCGAAAACTCGTATAGAGAAAAATTTAATATCTACTGAAATGTATTTCACTAGCAATTTATATTTTAATTTCCGAGTTTTCAAATCCCATAGTATAGCATTTGAATTTTAAAATATGAGCTTGAATTTAAAAAAAATCGTTTATGTGTAATTGTTCAAAATTATCACATTTTTTTTTTTAAATTGTAATACATATCAAAAAAGCTCGGCTATCACAAATGTTTTTTTTTTTTAAAGGTAGCACTCAAATTGTTTGTTCGTTTACACGTATACGAAAATATGTTTTTGCAAAAATATGAACACTTGTTTTCGTCAAGCACTTCTTTAGGCTTCGCATGTCGATACGACTAGTTTTTTGCGTTCGTAAGGAACAAACCGATTTTACTAAGACTAAGTATTTTATATACGACTACGTAAGTATTTTACGTCGTAAAAAAAACAAAAAAAATTATAATAACAATAATAATAATTATTATTATTATTGAATAATGTGTTTACGTCGTAAAACCCAAATGTAAAATGGTCCTAAAATGGTTCCTCTTCTTCCTTCTTCGTTCATTTCCATAACCGTTCTAACAGCTTCCGAATTTTATCTCCTCATAACATAAACAAACCATCTAAGTCTATTCTCTCTCATCGTATCCACGATCGACACTTCTCCTATGCTTCCTCTTACATATTCATTCTTTATCCTATTTTATTGTCCTATTAACGCCCACTTTTGAATTTCTCTCGGCGCTCTTTCAAAATCTATAAACACCATACAAAGCTTTTTTCCTTCTCCCTATACTTCTCTACAAGTTGTCTCACACAAAATAACGGTTTCATTTGTGACGTGACTCCTCAGCTGGGGTTTGGGTCCACGTTGTGACAACCGACCATTTTACCATGGGTCGCTAACCATATACCGGGTCCGGGAAACAGTCCGAGTCATCTGAATTTTTGTTATCGAATGGGGGATTACGCGGGGAACGGGGTACGGAATGCAACAAAATAAAAACATCGGTTTAATAGGTATTGAAAGCTTTTAACCAATTATATTATCACATAAAATATTTACAAAGACAATAAAACAAGTTATTTTCTAACAATCAAAAAGATCTTACGCTGGCCGAAATAATTATATACAGTTATTTACATTCTTTGTACATATTACCCATATCTCTACTGTGTACGTATATCACGCCGACCGTTGACGCGACCCGCCATGAGGAAAACTTCCATCAACTACTCCATTCTGAGATGCAGAATTCGTGGGGCGATGAAAAAAAATATATGTACGTTTTTTTCTGAGGCATCGGTAGTGGTTTTTATACTCGAACGGCTGACGGCGAAGAGACGAAAAAAATCTTGGTACAAAATGCGAACAACATATTAAATTCAACTGGCGATTTGCCGTTGCATGCGTAGTGAAGAAGGTAGACGACGACAACGAAAGGTACCTACGTTCGGTACAGTTTCACGGCAGCGGTGGGGCCTTATCGCCTTTAAAGTACACCATTTATATGTGACGTTACACATTGTCGACTTTCCAGGTATAAAACCAAATTAGTTTTTAGTTATTGATGTCTCATTTCTTATTCTCTTATCTATAATATTTTCCCAAGTCTTCATACTATGACTCATAAACTTTATGCCTCCTATAATTTCCACATTATTGTATGTTTCCTTTGCCTTTAAATATAGGTACTACAAGACTCTTTCTCCATTCTTTCGATATTTTCCCCTCTACTAGCATTTTATTAAAAAGATCATTCAACTACCTTATGCTTACATCCCGTAACGTCTACAACACATGCACTGGCACTTCATCTGGTCCTATCGCATTTTTATTTTTCATCGTTCTCTCAGCCTCCCATTCTTCATTCTCATTAATTAAATCTATTAGACCTTCGTTCCACGAAATATTGTCTACAGCTTTTCTTGGATACTCTTCATACAATAATTACTCATTATACTTTTTCCATCTATATTTCACAGAATCATTATTCGTGAGCACCCTCTTATCATCACTTTTTATACACTAAACCTTTTGAAAATCCTTAAAATTGTTTTTCTCTAACCTTAAGAAATCTATAAATTTCTGTTTCGTCTTCCTTTGTTCCCAATTTATCATATAACTAATCATACCTATAAAACATCGCATTGCCTACTACCCACTTTGTTTCCGTACACAAATATATGTATTCTACCTAATCTTCTCTCCTTCTGCCATACCTTAAATTGCTTTTTCATACTCACTATAATTATCTGAACTACCTCATCCTACCATTACGTTTCTTTGTTTTCTGGCATACTACTTCTACTCTCACCGACAATCTCCTTTACGGCATTCTTGTTTAAGTGGCAATACTATTCCACACATCATTTATATTCCCCTCAACCTTCCACTCTATCAATCCTTTCATCTTATTTAAAAACTCCTTTCCTTTGTCTTCTATTAATATCCAGCACCGAATCCTCGACTCCCTTATTGTATTGTTTTTATTTTTGTACACCCTCTTCCCACTATACCACAACTCCATTATTATCAATCTATGTGGTGTAATACCCTCTTCAGGGATTACTTTTCAATATTTTATTCGCTTTACACTATCTCTCTTCCACATAAGATAATCAATTTATGATCTCATACACCCACTCTTATAAGTTATATAATGCTCTTCCCTCTTTCTAAAATAGGTATTGATTACTGCAAAATCATATGATAATAAAAAATTTATAACTCTTTCTCCAGTCTCATCTTTCCTCCCCACCCCCCAAAGCTATACCCTACATGTATTCTCTGATATTCTCTCCTCTCACTACTGGTATGTCCATTCATATCCCCACCAAAAACCGTATTCTCATTACCTGGTATTCCTTGCATCACCTCATCCATCTTTCGTCAAAACACTTTCTTGTCTCTTTCTTCACATCCTAGTTGTGGAGCATAACCACCCACTACACTCAAGGCTTTTTCCTCAAAAATTAATTTTACCACTTTTCCCTACAACGTATATTACTTTACTTTTCATCGTCTCTTCCATTAATACTTCCACAACATTCCTTGTAATAGTCTTACCTGAATAAATTATTTTGTAACCATGTTCTATATCTTTTGCTTTCTCCCCTTTCCACTTGGTTTCCTGTACACAACAAATATTGAAATTTGGTCTCTTCAATAATTCTACTAATTTCCTATTTCTATCAGTCATCGTTTCAACATTCCACGTACCTATTCTTACTTTATACCTATCTTATTGTACCTATCGTACTGTATTGTATTTTTTTCTTTTTTTCTTTTTATGCATTTTTTCTATATTTTATTTATCCGGAATTTCTAATTTGTAATTGTTGAGCTATTATAATAACAAATACAAGAACAGCAACTATATTTAATCGTATTTTTTTCTTTTGTTATTGACCGCGTTGCACGTCTATTATTAACCTTTCAGTTACCTTTCAGTTGAAAGATAATAGAATTGATTGGAGAGATAGAAGACTTATTTTAAAACTATACAAAGCTCAGACAACTATAATTGATATTCATGGAACAACAAAACAAGCTAAAATTAAAAAAGGAGTCAGGCAAGGATGCCCACTATCACCATATTTATTTAATATTTTCATTGAAGCGTCAATAAATGAACTGAAAAGTAAGACGGGAGGAATATAGATCAATGGACGAAGGGTTCACAGCATAAGATTTGCAGATGACATTGTACTGTTAGCCGAGTCTCAAAATAATATGACTAGTTCGCTGGTCGTACATGAACTCTCTTTCAATTTTAGTGATCTTTCTTTATTTTTCACAGGCACAATCCATAATTACCTTACAATCACAAGAGATAGGTTTTTCCACATATGCATGTAAACTTCATAACACACTTGCAAAATGCTACATCAAAAATTTTATTTTTTGCTTCACTTACAAAGTTTTCGAGCTTTATTCTACAATTTATTTTCTCTTTATCGCGATAAAACGATTTTCTCAAATTGTAGTAATTATCATAGTAATCCTTAATCATTTTTACAATACATTTCATGGATCACCGTAGGTATAGAAGCTTTGTAGTAAACCTCTTCTATCTGCATAGCAACATAATAAGAAACCTGAGAAAACCAACGTTTTTCGCAAATTTTGATGTTCATAACGAGGTCAGGCGTACACTTTTTTGTCTTTACAGCCTTGTAAGTAAGTAAGTATTGTTGGTCCTTGCTCAGATCGATTTTCGTTACATTGATATGTTCACCATCAATTGTTTTAAAATTAGCAACTGGGAGCTTTTCACAGTAAGCCAAATGCTTGCCAATTTTCCCGGAGAAACATGATGGTCCTACTCTCTCACCATTTAAATTTTATCTATATGGAAGTTCGTTAAAATGCAGTAAGCATATAAACCACTGCAAAGGACGGCCCACTTTGTTCTCAATATTACGGATAACGCCATTTTCTATCCAGTATTTGTCGCTGTCCCATCACAACCAATTGCAACAAGCTTATCAAAGTCGAAAGTTTTACTTTCTAAATAGTACAAAATGTTTTTAGCTATTTCGATTCCAGTTCTTCTTTTTGGCGACAAATGTCCCATGTACTGTCCACCAGGTTCTTGAACCAAACTGATATGTTCTTCTTTCTTTAATTTTCGACACATTTTGTTTTCATTTTTTTCTTGATAAAATGTGTTGTCTTTTCGCCCATCAAAATATACTCCCAATATATTTGTATTTGCAATTTTTGTTTGTAGTTTGTCACGAATTTTTTCTCTTCTGACCTTTCTACCTTGTCTAGCACTAGTGAATGATCTTCATTTACCATGCCAAGATCATGTAAAACACAAAATGCAATAGTAGCTGTGGCTCTGTCTGATAATCCATATCTATCACTAATTAAGGCAGTAGCAGAAAGTTTAATGCGCATTTGAGATATTGACGGTAAATTGGTACAATTTGTTTCATTGCTATAGATTCGGGTTTCTCAAACAATATTTATTGGAATATAACTGGCGTTCACATATAGTATAACAATCTCATTCTTCTCTTTTATTTGTTTCCTTTGATCTCTTTGCATTATCCTTCTAGTTTCGGTCACATCCAAACTATCTATACATTTAAACCGACTAGTTCGCTGGTCGTACATGAACTCTCTCTCAATTTTAGGGATCTTTCTTTATTTTTCACAGGCACATTCCATAATTACCTTACAATCACAAGAGATAGGTTTTTCCACATATGCATGTAAACTTCATAACACACTTGCAAAATGCTACATCAAAAATTCTATTTTTTGCTTATTGAGTTTTTGACTATTTTCTTCAAACTTTAAGCCCAATGCGAGAACTGAAGATATAAACATAGAATTTTTTAATTATGTTATCCTTATTTATGATACCAAACTGCAACTTTTCCACGCTATTGTATGGCCAAAATAAAAAAATCGTTTTTTTCGACCCACCCTAATGTACAGTTATGCTAACATAATACCTAATAATATGTGTTACCTAATCAAAACTATAACCTCGAAAACTCGTATAGAGAAAAATTTAATATCTACTGAAATGTATTTCACTAGCAATTTATATTTTAATTTCCGAGTTTTCAAATCCCATAGTATAGCATTTGAATTTTAAAATATGAGCTTGAATTTAAAAAAAATCGTTTATGTGTAATTGTTCAAAATTATCACATTTTTTTTTTTAAATTGTAATACATATCAAAAAAGCTCGGCTATCACAATTTTTTTTTTTAAAGGTAGCACTCAAATTGTTTGTTCGTTTACACGTATACGAAAATATGTTTTTGCAAAAATATGAACACTTGTTTTCGTCAAGCACTTCTTTAGGCTTCGCATGTCGATACGACTAGTTTTTTGCGTTCGTAAGGAACAAACCGATTTTACTAAGACTAAGTATTTTATATACGACTACGTAAGTATTTTACGTCGTAAAAAAAAACAAAAATTATAATAACAATAATAATAATTATTATTATTATTGAATAATGTGTTTACGTCGTAAAACCCAAATGTAAAATGGTCCTAAAATGGTTCCTCTTCTTCCTTCTTCGTTCATTTCCATAACCGTTCTAACAGCTTCCGAATTTTATCTCCTCATAACATAAACAAACCATCTAAGTCTATTCTCTCTCATCGTATCCACGATCGACACTTCTCCTATGCTTCCTCTTACATATTCATTCTTTATCCTATTTTATTGTCCTATTAACGCCCACTTTTGAATTTCTCTCGGCGCTCTTTCAAAATCTATAAACACCATACAAAGCTTTTTTCCTTCTCCCTATACTTCTCTACAAGTTGTCTCACACAAAATAACGGTTTCATTTGTGACGTGACTCCTCAGCTGGGGTTTGGGTCCACGTTGTGACAACCGACCATTTTACCATGGGTCGCTAACCATATACCGGGTCCGGGAAACAGTCCGAGTCATCTGAATTTTTGTTATCGAATGGGGGATTACGCGGGGAACGGGGTACGGAATGCAACAAAATAAAAACATCGGTTTAATAGGTATTGAAAGCTTTTAACCAATTATATTATCACATAAAATATTTACAAAGACAAAAAAACAAGTTATTTTCTAACAATCAAAAAGATCTTACGCTGGCCGAAATAATTATATACAGTTATTTACATTCTTTGTACATATTACCCATATCTCTACTGTGTACGTATATCACGCCGACCGTTGACGCGACCCGCCATGAGGAAAACTTCCATCAACTACTCCATTCTGAGATGCAGAATTCGTGGGGCGATGAAAAAAAATATATGTACGTTTTTTTCTGAGGCATCGGTAGTGGTTTTTATACTCGAACGGCTGACGGCGAAGAGACGAAAAAAATCTTGGTACAAAATGCGAACAACATATTAAATTCAACTGGCGATTTGCCGTTGCATGCGTAGTGAAGAAGGTAGACGACGACAACGAAAGGTACCTACGTTCGGTACAGTTTCACGGCAGCGGTGGGGCCTTATCGCCTTTAAAGTACACCATTTATATGTGACGTTACACATTGTCGACTTTCCAGGTATAAAACCAAATTAGTTTTTAGTTATTGATGTCTCATTTCTTATTCTCTTATCTATAATATTTTCCCAAGTCTTCATACTATGACTCATAAACTTTATGCCTCCTATAATTTCCACATTATTGTATGTTTCCTTTGCCTTTAAATATAGGTACTACAAGACTCTTTCTCCATTCTTTCGATATTTTCCCCTCTACTAGCATTTTATTAAAAAGATCATTCAACTACCTTATGCTTACATCCCGTAACGTCTACAACACATGCACTGGCACTTCATCTGGTCCTATCGCATTTTTATTTTTCATCGTTCTCTCAGCCTCCCATTCTTCATTCTCATTAATTAAATCTATTAGACCTTCGTTCCACGAAATATTGTCTACAGCTTTTCTTGGATACTCTTCATACAATAATTACTCATTATACTTTTTCCATCTATATTTCACAGAATCATTATTCGTGAGCACCCTCTTATCATCACTTTTTATACACTAAACCTTTTGAAAATCCTTAAATTGTTTTTCTCTAACCTTAAGAAATCTATAAATTTCTGTTTCGTCTTCCTTTGTTCCCAATTTATCATATAACTAATCATACCTATAAAACATCGCATTGCCTACTACCCACTTTGTTTCCGTACACAAATATATGTATTCTACCTAATCTTCTCTCCTTCTGCCATACCTTAAATTGCTTTTTCATACTCACTATAATTATCTGAACTACCTCATCCTACCATTACGTTTCTTTGTTTTCTGGCATACTACTTCTACTCTCACCGACAATCTCCTTTACGGCATTCTTGTTTAAGTGGCAATACTATTCCACACATCATTTATATTCCCCTCAACCTTCCACTCTATCAATCCTTTCATCTTATTTAAAAACTCCTTTCCTTTGTCTTCTATTAATATCCAGCACCGAATCCTCGACTCCCTTATTGTATTGTTTTTATTTTTGTACACCCTCTTCCCACTATACCACAACTCCATTATTATCAATCTATGTGGTGTAATACCCTCTTCAGGGATTACTTTTCAATATTTTATTCGCTTTACACTATCTCTCTTCCACATAAGATAATCAATTTATGATCTCATACACCCACTCTTATAAGTTATATAATGCTCTTCCCTCTTTCTAAAATAGGTATTGATTACTGCAAAATCATATGATAATAAAAAATTTATAACTCTTTCTCCAGTCTCATCTTTCCTCCCCACCCCCCCAAAGCTATACCCTACATGTATTCTCTGATATTCTCTCCTCTCACTACTGGTATGTCCATTCATATCCCCACCAAAAACCGTATTCTCATTACCTGGTATTCCTTGCATCACCTCATCCATCTTTCGTCAAAACACTTTCTTGTCTCTTTCTTCACATCCTAGTTGTGGAGCATAACCACCCACTACACTCAAGGCTTTTTCCTCAAAAATTAATTTTACCACTTTTCCCTACAACGTATATTACTTTACTTTTCATCGTCTCTTCCATTAATACTTCCACAACATTCCTTGTAATAGTCTTACCTGAATAAATTATTTTGTAACCATGTTCTATATCTTTTGCTTTCTCCCCTTTCCACTTGGTTTCCTGTACACAACAAATATTGAAATTTGGTCTCTTCAATAATTCTACTAATTTCCTATTTCTATCAGTCATCGTTTCAACATTCCACGTACCTATTCTTACTTTATACCTATCTTATTGTACCTATCGTACTGTATTGTATTTTTTTCTTTTTTTCTTTTTATGCATTTTTTCTATATTTTATTTATCCGGAATTTCTAATTTGTAATTGTTGAGCTATTATAATAACAAATACAAGAACAGCAACTATATTTAATCGTATTTTTTTCTTTTGTTATTGACCGCGTTGCACGTCTATTATTAACCTTTCAGTTACCTTTCAGTTGAAAGATAATAGAATTGATTGGAGAGATAGAAGACTTATTTTAAAACTATACAAAGCTCAGACAACTATAATTGATATTCATGGAACAACAAAACAAGCTAAAATTAAAAAAGGAGTCAGGCAAGGATGCCCACTATCACCATATTTATTTAATATTTTCATTGAAGCGTCAATAAATGAACTGAAAAGTAAGACGGGAGGAATATAGATCAATGGACGAAGGTTCACAGCATAAGATTTGCAGATGACATTGTACTGTTAGCCGAGTCTCAAAATAATATGACTAGTTCGCTGGTCGTACATGAACTCTCTTTCAATTTTAGTGATCTTTCTTTATTTTTCACAGGCACAATCCATAATTACCTTACAATCACAAGAGATAGGTTTTTCCACATATGCATGTAAACTTCATAACACACTTGCAAAATGCTACATCAAAAATTTTATTTTTTGCTTCACTTACAAAGTTTTCGAGCTTTATTCTACAATTTATTTTCTCTTTATCGCGATAAAACGATTTTCTCAAATTGTAGTAATTATCATAGTAATCCTTAATCATTTTTACAATACATTTCATGGATCACCGTAGGTATAGAAGCTTTGTAGTAAACCTCTTCTATCTGCATAGCAACATAATAAGAAACCTGAGAAAACCAACGTTTTTCGCAAATTTTGATGTTCATAACGAGGTCAGGCGTACACTTTTTTGTCTTTACAGCCTTGTAAAGTAAGTAAGTATTGTTGGTCCTTGCTCAGATCGATTTTCGTTACATTGATATGTTCACCATCAATTGTTTTAAAATTAGCAACTGGGAGCTTTTCACAGTAAGCCAAATGCTTGCCAATTTTCCCGGAGAAACATGATGGTCCTACTCTCTCACCATTTAAATTTTATCTATATGGAAGTTCGTTAAAATGCAGTAAGCATATAAACCACTGCAAAGGACGGCCCACTTTGTTCTCAATATTACGGATAACGCCATTTTCTATCCAGTATTTGTCGCTGTCCCATCACAACCAATTGCAACAAGCTTATCAAAGTCGAAAGTTTTACTTTCTAAATAGTACAAAATGTTTTTAGCTATTTCGATTCCAGTTCTTCTTTTTGGCGACAAATGTCCCATGTACTGTCCACCAGGTTCTTGAACCAAACTGATATGTTCTTCTTTCTTTAATTTTCGACACATTTTGTTTTCATTTTTTTCTTGATAAAATGTGTTGTCTTTTCGCCCATCAAAATATACTCCCAATATATTTGTATTTGCAATTTTTGTTTGTAGTTTGTCACGAATTTTTTCTCTTCTGACCTTTCTACCTTGTCTAGCACTAGTGAATGATCTTCATTTACCATGCCAAGATCATGTAAAACACAAAATGCAATAGTAGCTGTGGCTCTGTCTGATAATCCATATCTATCACTAATTAAGGCAGTAGCAGAAAGTTTAATGCGCATTTGAGATATTGACGGTAAATTGGTACAATTTGTTTCATTGCTATAGATTCGGGTTTCTCAAACAATATTTATTGGAATATAACTGGCGTTCACATATAGTATAACAATCTCATTCTTCTCTTTTATTTGTTTCCTTTGATCTCTTTGCATTATCCTTCTAGTTTCGGTCACATCCAAACTATCTATACATTTAAACCGACTAGTTCGCTGGTCGTACATGAACTCTCTCTCAATTTTAGGGATCTTTCTTTATTTTTCACAGGCACATTCCATAATTACCTTACAATCACAAGAGATAGGTTTTTCCACATATGCATGTAAACTTCATAACACACTTGCAAAATGCTACATCAAAAATTCTATTTTTTGCTTATTGAGTTTTTGACTATTTTCTTCAAACTTTAAGCCCAATGCGAGAACTGAAGATATAAACATAGAATTTTTAAATTTTGTTATCCTTATTTATGATACCAAACTGCAACTTTTCCACGCTATTGTATGGCCAAAATAAAAAAATCGTTTTTTTCGACCCACCCTAATGTACAGTTATGCTAACATAATACCTAATAATATGTGTTACCTAATCAAAACTATAACCTCGAAAACTCGTATAGAGAAAAATTTAATATCTACTGAAATGTATTTCACTAGCAATTTATATTTTAATTTCCGAGTTTTCAAATCCCATAGTATAGCATTTGAATTTTAAAATATGAGCTTGAATTTAAAAAAAATCGTTTATGTGTAATTGTTCAAAATTATCACATTTTTTTTTTTAAATTGTAATACATATCAAAAAAGCTCGGCTATCACAAATGTTTTTTTTTTTTAAAGGTAGCACTCAAATTGTTTGTTCGTTTACACGTATACGAAAATATGTTTTTGCAAAAATATGAACACTTGTTTTCGTCAAGCACTTCTTTAGGCTTCGCATGTCGATACGACTAGTTTTTTGCGTTCGTAAGGAACAAACCGATTTTACTAAGACTAAGTATTTTATATACGACTACGTAAGTATTTTACGTCGTAAAAAAAAACAAAAATTATAATAACAATAATAATAATTATTATTATTATTGAATAATGTGTTTACGTCGTAAAACCCAAATGTAAAATGGTCCTAAAATGGTTCCTCTTCTTCCTTCTTCGTTCATTTCCATAACCGTTCTAACAGCTTCCGAATTTTATCTCCTCATAACATAAACAAACCATCTAAGTCTATTCTCTCTCATCGTATCCACGATCGACACTTCTCCTATGCTTCCTCTTACATATTCATTCTTTATCCTATTTTATTGTCCTATTAACGCCCACTTTTGAATTTCTCTCGGCGCTCTTTCAAAATCTATAAACACCATACAAAGCTTTTTTCCTTCTCCCTATACTTCTCTACAAGTTGTCTCACACAAAATAACGGTTTCATTTGTGACGTGACTCCTCAGCTGGGGTTTGGGTCCACGTTGTGACAACCGACCATTTTACCATGGGTCGCTAACCATATACCGGGTCCGGGAAACAGTCCGAGTCATCTGAATTTTTGTTATCGAATGGGGGATTACGCGGGGAACGGGGTACGGAATGCAACAAAATAAAAACATCGGTTTAATAGGTATTGAAAGCTTTTAACCAATTATATTATCACATAAAATATTTACAAAGACAAAAAAACAAGTTATTTTCTAACAATCAAAAAGATCTTACGCTGGCCGAAATAATTATATACAGTTATTTACATTCTTTGTACATATTACCCATATCTCTACTGTGTACGTATATCACGCCGACCGTTGACGCGACCCGCCATGAGGAAAACTTGTTTCGAAGAAACATCAAAATTTGCGAAAAACGTTGGTTTTTTCAGGTTTCTTATTATGTTGCTATTCAGATAGAGGAGGTTTACTACAAAGCTTCTATACCTACGGTGAGCCATGAAATGTATTGTAAAAATGATTAAGGATTACTATGATAATTACTACAATTTGAGAAAATCGTTTTATCGCGATAAAGAGAAAATAAATTGTAGAATAAAGCTCGAAAACTTTGTAAGTGAAGCAAAAAATAAAATTTTTGATGTAGCATTTTGCAAGTGTGTTATGAAGTTTACATGCATATGT